>VWZV01014315.1:976079-1098687 GCA_013397155.1 Irena cyanogastra
AACCCCATCACTGCAGATTCAGTGGGAGCACAGGGATCACAGTTTGGAGAGCAGAGAAAGGGTAACCACTGCTGGAGAGGGAAGGAGAGATCTGCACTGCACCAGCTCAATGAGGGCAGGTGTGCAGGCTGCCCCGTGCTCTGGGTCAGCTGGAGAAATCAGACACAAACAGTGGCCCAACGATGCCCTTTCATTCACTCATCTGCTGCCACGCTTACACCAGAGCAACATTAAAGCCTTTACTACAGTCACAGAACATTTTTAGCTGAGATGATTAACCTAAAACAGGCATGTAGAGCATGATGCTTCTGTGGAGACAAAGCAAAACAGTGAGGGGATGCCATTGGAGTCTTTTCAGCAGCCTCCTCTTTTTGCTAAAATGACAGAGCCTTGTTCTCACTTGGGTTCCAGCAGGAAGATTGCTGACACATACTGGTTATCCCACAATTAAATAAAGCAAGCAAGGTCCCCATCATAAAAATGACACTGATCCTTGGCACAGTAAAGCTAATTATTTATTTTCCATTGCCTGCTTTCAAAGCATTGAATGATTAATAAAAATCCTTCAGAATCAACGCAAGAGAATGATACCCACGAGAGCTGTTGTTTTTCCCTCCAGTTCTGTGACAGGATTCCTTTTAAGCTCTGGGAAAGAGAAGATTGTTATTCCCTTTGTGCCTCTAATTCTTGTAAAACATAAATCAACCCTTGCCACAACCCTCAACACAGTCAACATCAGATACAAAAATAAAAAATGCGGGTGGTTTAAGGCACGGTTGTTGTCCCCATGGTGTGCCTCCTAGAGACAAATGGAGTTCAGAGTTTATCAGTGCCCTGAGAGTTAGTGTCCACGCTCAGAGCAGCAGGATGCTGCCCTGCATTTCAGCTGCCCCAAATCACAGGCACTTTTTACTCTTCCATCTCGCTTTGCTGTCACGGCTGGGTTTTTGGTCTGGGCTGTGTAACCGCGCCGCGTCCGCTGGTCCCCAGCAGCTCGCAGTCTGCTTTGCTTTGCTTTGCTTTGGTCCCTCATTGTTCCGTCCCAGCATCTGCTGCTATTCAGAAGGGCCGAGCAGCGACACATGGCTGGCAGGGCTCCTCCTGCAGGTAGGGCTCCCCAGGCGTGCGTGTGCCGGACAAGCGACAGCGCTGTCCCCAGCGGGGCGGGCGGGCAGCGGGGCAGCGCGGGCTGCGGGCTCTGCTCCGGCCCCGCGGCGGGATGCTGCACACAAAGGCATTCCTTCCACCGCATCTAACTTGCAAATTTCCTACCTTGCCCGCCCGGCATTGTAATTCAAACTCTGCGCCACGGCACGTTAATGATTTACCGCTCCTCACAACCCACACGAGCTGACGCCAGAGATTTGTGAGTAATTAATTGATAGCGCATTACAATCTGAGATAAGTAATAAGCAGTTTTACTCACAGAGCTGGCAGCACACGTTGCAAAGCTTCCTGATTTGGCCCAATCAGTGAAATATGCACCGAACTGCATCTTTAATAGCGTTATTCACCATCTAATTATCATTATTTGCATTTTTGATAGGTTAAATGCAGTGAATGGGATCAGACACACAGGAAGCACTCAGCACTGGGGATACAGAAAGAGTAAAAGAGAGATCTCCCTTATGGAATGTGACATTGCCAAATAGAACGGGTCCAAAATTTGACCTAAAATACAATAAAACCAGAAAACAAAGCAATAAACCAAGGAATGCAATGCAATGCAGTTATCATAGTTCTGGGTTGAACCAAGAGATACAGATGGAAAAACAAAAAGCAAGCGAGTTAATGGAGCACTAGCTGAGATCCCAACATGCCACCCTGGCCAGCAACATCAGCTCAAGGAGATCCCACTCACACCTGCCTGGTGCAAACACTGATCTTCAGTCTCTGTGCAGCTCTCCTGTAAAACTTCAGCAATAAGTACTACAGACTCCATATCCTAGAACACAAGCTGTTCTCAGCTACCAGAACATTTAGAAAATTATAGAATGTGAAGCTTGGGAATCCCCTCTCTAGGCCTGAAGGCTTGGCTGAGCAGTAGAGGAACAATGAAGAGCTAGGAAGAGGGTGTCAAAGGTGTTCCAGTCATTGAATGTATCTTATATAAAGCAGTTCTAAAGAAAACACAGAAAGCCCATGGGGCAGGGACCAGTGTGCCCCTGCCAAAGGAAAACCCCAAATTACCAGGGCACAGAGCAATGACCACCCTTTGCCTAGCCCTGTGCTTTGCAGAGTGTCTCCTGCACACTTCAGTTAAGGGCACTCAGGCCAAGGCTGCACGGCAGGTGAGCTTGCTGTGACCCACACCAGACCTGCTGGAACACACCTCAGCTCCCTCGCTGCACTCACCCCTGGTCACAGCACCCCGGATCCCCTCCAAAGGAAGGCAGGGCACGTGAAGGGGTGGGTTGCATCCCCACGTGTGACTGAGAGGATGGGTGCCCGTGAGGCACAGCACAGAGCCACCCACAGGCACAGCCTGTTCCCCTGGGCTGGCTCCGGAAAACACACAAAGCCCTGAAACGTGAGGTTCTGACTTTCCCTGCCGAAAAGAGAGAAACATTCGTCTCTCTCCTCCTAGATTTCTAGCCACTGGGCTGTTGTGCAAAAGGTCCATTGCACCAGCATAACTCTGAGGGAAAGAAGGAGAGAGCCCGAGCAGTTTCTGCAAAAAAGGCTACGGCAACTTCCTTCAGGGGCCATAAATTCCAAGTAGAGAGAGGCACCTCCTGGCAGCACTGGGAAAAGCACCTGTGTGTCCTGCCTCTCAAGAGCCCGATTCGCCCTCTTTCCTCTTCCACGTATTTACCTGGGGTTAGCAATCACTGCGACCCCTTGAAATCCGTCCTGAAACACCCAGACTCTGCCCCTTGCTTCCCAAGAGCTGACTCAGAGCTGTCCATCACTAGCCCAGACTGCCTCACAGTCAGTGGCTGCCCTAGTGATGGCTCTGAAACCCATCCCCTCTGCCAGTGGCTGCCCTAGTGATGGCTCTGAAACCCATCCCCTCTGCCAGTGGCTGCCCTAGTGATGGCTCTGAAACCCATCCCCTCTGCCAGTGGCTGCCCTAGTGATGGCTCTGAAACCCATCCCCTCTGCCTCAGTTCCCAGGCAGAGAACAGGAGTGTGCCCATGCCACCTCTGTGGCAAAGACTGCTGCCCATGCAGACACGGGGCCCACGAGACCTCTGCAGACACCAAGGGGAGCTGGCAAAACACCTTCACAAAGCACAGAAAGCCTTCCTCCCCAAGCCTGCAGGAAGCCTGGCAAATGGGCTGCTCCACGCAGGCTGGAATGGCTCTGGGAAGGGCAGGATTCCCCAGGAGAGCTCTGGCAGGCAGGGGATGTGACCCTGCACAGACAGGATGCAGGAGCACCTTCCACCCACCAGCACTGAGACAAACAATGTCCTCGGGGCTCACCCCCAAATCACCTTTCTGATCATCTCCCTTTTAGAAGTTTGTTTGGAAGAATGAAAGAGGACAGGGCCATGATACCTGGAAAAAGACTGCTTTTCACTTTTAGCTAGAGCTACAGCAATCTTCATGGTGTTAATGCATCAATGATGCAGTTTCATACTAATTTGCTTTGCAGGAATTCTTCACCAATCTGTGTGTGAAAACTGAGAAAAATAAATGCCTCTAAGTATTCTCTCACCACAGATTCTGCTGTGGTGGTCTAACCTGCTGAGGAGTTGTGAAAAAGAACTGTAGAAACCAGCAGTAAATACTACAGCAGTGCAAATTCATCCAGGGTACAGCCTCGGGCCTCCTTCAGCTCCAGCCAGTGATTACAGCCAATAATTCCACCAGCTCTGGCAACATCAAGCTATGTATTTCAATGGATAATCAGATTCAAAAGCTTTCCTGTGGATTTGGAGACCAAGAAGCTGGACTACATCTGACAATCAGGGAAGAAAGTATCATTAGCTGTTTCCAGAGAGCAAACTTTACCAGTTATTATTAAAGAACATGTATTTAACTAATTTCTTATTTTTACTTACAAAGCCACTAAGAAAAATAAATTCAAAACCTAAACCAAAATACTTAATTTATCCCACTCTATTTAAAACATATAATCAGCTGGTCAATTCTCTTTCAATCTTCACACCAAATTCTACCCTGCTCCTTCCAGCAGATATCAGGAAAATCCCCAGATTTTCAGTACCATACTGGGCCCTGAAAGCAATCACTACAAAAGAACATCTCCAGTGCACAAAATCTGCCACCCATCTGCTGATGGCAGCATCTCATGGTGATGGACACCCTCACTGTGCCAAGTTTTGGGCACTTGGACAAGTGCATAGGCTGGGACATACCAACAAAGAAAATCTTCAAGATTTTGCTGCCTTTGACATTGAGGACCTCCTTTGATTTGGATGTTCTCTCTCACAGCAGGTGCTGATGTGACTTTATAAGTGTGAGGCTGCTCACACACCCAAATGTTCCCCATCTGAGTGTCCTGCTCTGGGCTGTGTATGTGGAGCACTGTCCCTGCCAGAGGGACACAGCTGCTGGCCCTCGGCCTCTTGACAACACACTCACATCGTGGAATTAGTGGGCCAACCTCTGAAGCAGAAAAACCCAAGCTCTATGAACCCTGTCATGGTTTTCAGCATGTTAATTATTTCACTTTCAGGGATAATTATGCACACGTTGCAGTGTGCTTCTGTGCCAGAGCAGGAACTGTCTCTCACACAAAAATGCTCATGGAGGCCAAGCTAGCAGGCTCTCTGCTTATCTTTTGGAAGGAAATTTATGTTCCTCCAGTGTGGTTGTTGCTCTTGCCTTCCATGCAGTCTCTGACTGAAGAGAAGCCAAAGAGAAAAAGGAAGAAACGTCATTCTATATTTTCTTTTATACAAGAAGCCAGTTCTCCAGGATTACAGACTCAGCTCTATAATGAATTATTTATCCTAGGAAAACAAAAATGTTTTATTTAAGATGACAGAGAGCCTGTAAATTTGCTTCTTATATATGCATTGACTAATTAGATTAATTAAGCATGCATACACTTCTGAACAATCAGGCAGGTGGCAAATCATATTTAAGAGAACTTATAGTATTCCTTCTCTCATCCTCACACTTGATTAAATGACATCCATTCCATCAAGAAACCAGGGCAGAAAATAGCCTATTATTTGCAATGTGCTGTACCATTATTTTCACATTTTATTTACTTCTTTAAAGAAACTGCAAGACAAATAAACAGCTTCCAGCAGCTAATCGTCTTTCATATGAGACCCCAGAAATATAATTCACTGTGCTGCATTAAAACAACAAAACCCGGTAAAGCTATTAACACCGTGACTGAAACTGAAATCTGTGAGATAAAGGAACTCTGTAGCAAGGCTGAAAAACTGTGCTGAAGCTCTTGCAGAGAGTTCTCTGAAATTGTGCTATTTCAACCTGTGAAGATTCACACAACCTTTCATTTTCCCTTCAAGCAGCAAAACAAAAGAAGGGAATAGCAGGAGATTTCTGTCCTGGATCTACAGCTTCGCCGCTTCCGACAGCTGCGAGCACATCCAGAGCCCCCCAGGATGCTGCAGCCTGGAGTGGCAGCCAGCCTAGGGAAGGGAAAGTGCAGCCAAGTGCTGAGCACTGAGCTCTGGACGCAGCCCAAGCCCCCAGAGATGGGAGCCCTGCGTGCTGTCCCTGCGCGTCCTGTGCCAGGAGCACACGGAGATGGGGCTGTGTGCGGCAGCTCTCAGCCAGCACTGCTGCCCTGGGACCTGCCCTCTGCACTCAGAGATGCTGCAGGCCCCATGTGCACAAGCCAAGGGACAAAGCCCATCCCCACCTCCAGCCAGCCCCAGCCCTCACAGTGTCACCACTAACGGGGTGAAACCAGAGTGGTGCTACCCGAGCACAGAGGCGATGGCAGCTCAGCAAGAACAGGAGCATGATCAACACTCCAACTGGTTATTTCCAAAAAACCAAGGCAGGCGCCTAAAACCACCCCCAAACCAGCCAAATCTGAATGGAAAGGGTTTTACAGAGTCTTTCCTCATCTTTATGAAGTTAAATGCTGAGGCTTTCACTATGAGTTAATGACTGGTTTGCACTACTCCTTTCTTTGTGCGCGCTGTCGCTAATCAGGAGCAGCGAGCTACCTCAAAGCCTCATTACTACCAACAAAAAAAGCCAATGAATCCTCAAACAGAAGTTTTGCTGCAGTGGCATATTGCCATTTAGCTGGAGGGAGGCAGGAGAAAGCAAGTCAGCAGTGACATATTCTGTGCATCCAGCTGGGAGAAAAAGAAAACCCAAGTATAATACCACATCTTATCGGAAGTAGTTAATCTGACATAACTTACTTAACAAAAATTACAGTCTATTAAAAAGGCATGTAAGCAATGCAGCTGAAAACAAGTCTACACGGGAATCAGCTAGCATAATTATGGCTGGCTAAAAAACAGCAGAGCCAAAAGAAAACTGTGCATAATTTACCAGCTGACAAATGTTAATGACAAATAGAAGAAAACAGGTCCTTGACAAAGAAGAAATAATAGCTGCTCAATTTGGAGTTTCACTTCAGGACTCAAATATTTTTATCAGGGGAAAAAAATTTAAAACAAAAAAAGACCATCTTGCATCTTTGCAAAACAAACAAATCAGCACAAGATAAGATCTCTGTGGGAGGGGTTTGAACTGGCTTTGGTCTAGTGCTAGTTACACAGAGGTTGCACATGAAGAAAATACATTTGTGTCTGAAGTCTTGCAAGATTAGTATTTTTCTATTCCTCCTAACAAGGTAATCACATACTTTGCAAAACACTGAGCATATGAGCAGCCCTTCTGGAGCCACACTTTAAATTCAGGACACACTGAGCTCCTTTGCTGAGCCGGAGCCACGGGGAATGCCACAGGGATTGTGCTGTATGTTTTCTGCAGACAGATGAGAGCTGTAAGGGCATGAGCACCACATCCTGCTACTCACAAATATCTCTCGTTACAGTGTGGAAAAAGAGCCATTGCCACTTCCAGGTGTTACATCTTTGTTGCTTAGTTTTAGGATAATTTCATATATTGGAATTACAACACAGCAGCCTTTAGACTAGCAGTTCTAGGATGGCCTGCATAGAGGTTGGAGGTCTCGTGCTCTCTATTAAACTCTTTTTTTTCCCCTCACATTAAATGCAGCCAACATTATTCACCTGTAATGATGTATCTGCCACATGAAAACTAATCCTGGATGGGGGTCAAGGCCATCCATCTGCAAAAAGAAAAACTGTCCTGCAGCAGAAGGTACTGGGGCATAAGGCACAGCACCAGAGCAGGGGTGACAGGGAGGCATGGAAGCCAGAGAGCCACTGCTTCTGTGGTATTGAAAACATGCAGAGTTATCCTGGGAAAGAGACAGGCTAAAATCCAACCTCGAGCTAGGACTAAATAGCAGCTTGGTTTTTAAAGGTATTCTGGTGCCTAATAAGAAGCTAGTAGGATTTCTTGCATCATTAGGCCTCCAAATAGCATGGCCTGAGGAAGCAAGAATGCCCATTATGCTCTTGAATTGTCCATGTGCTCCACAGTCTGACTGTTACCTAGATGAACACGTGCTTGGGATAAATTTACACTACATTTTCATAGATGCAAATGATTTGATCATACTTAAAAAAAAAAAAGAAGAGGGGGTGAGGGTAATGACATCATTGCCACAATGTCAGTGATCAAGATCTAATTACTAGAACCTAATTTGCTATCTGAAAAAAAGAACCCAGTATGACAAGTAATTATTTTACACACTCACATATTCACATGGTCTTTCAGGAGGCCAATTTTCCATAGCAGAAGGCAGTCATTAACAATACTCAAAACTGTTACACATAATTAGGATTTTTAGAAAGTGCCTCATTAGACACCTAAATGCACAGTTCTGTTTATACGAGATGTATTTTCAGGTAAGAGAAATCTTGATTAGGAGAGGAAGGGGCAAAGGAAATAGGACTAAAAACAATATGAAACAAGAGAAAGTCCAGAAATGAGTAATAATCAGAAGAGTCTTTTGATATAGAATTTGTGAAAGGACAAAAATCTATCAATGAAATTTCATAATCGGAAGGTGAAAAAAATAAAAATAGCTGAAAAGTGGTCAAGACTATGTATAAGGGCAATCTACACAGAGAGAGAAAGGCAAGGGTTGTGTGCATGTCAAACACCTGACCCAGGATCAGGGTACAGTTGTGTCTCCTGGACTGGCAAACCAGCTCCTGTGCAGCTGTGTGCACTCAGCCTTTGACCTCATGCACGGGGCTGTGTTGGTGTGGGCTAGACCACTCAGCCTCAGTCTTCAGAAAACTCACACCATTTCACACTGCTAAACCAGAGCTTACAGAATGCTCTGAGGATTCCCAGGGGCGCTTCAGGCATCTTTTCAGGAAAGAAATGTGCTGTCCAGAGTGACTTTACAGCATGATTCCCATCTACCCTGGCAGAAGAGCTGACCCTTTATTTTGTATTTCCAAGAAAACATAACATTATATTATTTGGTGTGTATATCTTATAAAAGGTATTTTGGAGGAATGAAATAACTGGTGACCACTGTAAGCTTTTTTCTTGAACATATGCTCCCCCTGCACAGACTTGCTGAGCAAAGAATGGGAGCAGCATGCACAGGAGGAAGAGACCCTAGACAGCACCTTCAACATCTTTACAAATTCTGTAAAGTGTGTTTTGGCAACTCTGAAATGAAATATAAGCATTACAAATATATGTTGGCACAGAACATGAAACAGCACGTATGTAATAACCTGAGCAATTTTTGCTTCATGTACTCTAGTCTTCAAATGTTGTTTCTCTGGCTTCCCTGACTCTGGCATGAGCACTGCATGTTTCATGTCTGGGTTTTTTTATTTCCTCCCCCACTCTCCTTTAGAGGTCAGTCTCAAGTAATAGCTTCTGCATTTTAGCTGTCAGCAATATTTCCTCTTCTTTTCTCCTGCTGCTCAGGTCAATCATCTTTTCCCACTGAGGCTGGAAAACCTGCCTGCTCCTTTGCTTTCTAATTATAATCTCCAATTCATCTTCCTTCACTTTCTTTAAATTCTTGAACCATGTTTGTCTTTTTCTTTCCCTCCCTGCACTAGAATATGCTTTTCCCCTTCTCTCAGGATTTTTTTACAGCTAACCAGGGTAATACAGAACAAGTAACTAGCACTCAGTTCAATTCAGTAGATGCCTGCCCCTTCCTAAGAGTCACCACACAGTTTAAGCACACACCACTGCACATTTATTATAGAGGGAGCTGCTAGAAATTTCAGCCTGTAGCAGAGGACCATGGGTGTTGTGCCTTCCAGGTCTCACTTCCTCTTTTTTAGCCTCCTACAGCAACCCCAGGTCCCACTTCATCCCCCGTGCTGTGCCCAGAGGAGAGCCTGCCTTTCCTGCCAGGAATCGTGCCTGCTTCCACCTAGAGCTGACAAAAAACAGAGCAAGAAGCCCCAGAAGAACCACATGATGGTGCCCACAGCAGGGCTGTCCTGGGTCCTACAAGCCCAGGAAACACCCTGCCTTTTGATCTCTGACATTGGTATAAGCAGTCTTGCAAGTGGGGCTGAAAAGAAAGAAGATCTAAGAAACTTCAATACACTGCAGCCATCAGATTTAATAGTCTGATTTTTTAATAACTTTATCAGTATAGATGTGTATTAAAGCTTTCCTGGGTATATACATTTCCATCTTATGAAGCAAAATTAGCCTTAGGAATTTCTAATAGACAAATAATTCTTTTTAATCCTTGTCTTTTCAAGTTCTCGTTAGATTTTATAAGTAGCACAACCAAAACACTGGTGTTATTTAAGAGAGAATTTAATCTCTGAGTAGTTCTGAAAGACATGCTACATTTAATTGACTTTATGTGTCACATTCAGAGCTTTCCAATGATATCAACAGGCTGGCCAGAGAACATTTACTAGAAAGACCCTGTGAGAAACAGCAACATCACCCACCCCTCTGGCTGTCTGGTCAGGATGGATGCCAACTTTCCTTAGACTGTCACAAAGTGCTTCAAAACTCTCCAGCAGCCAGTTTTCAGCAGCTGGGTCGGTTCAGACACTATGTGAAGGAGCTGCATTTGTAACACATTGCTTGGAAGCTCAGTGGGAAGGAAGGTGACTCTCAGGATCATGGATCCAGCTTGGGCACCCTTCAGACACACCACAGACACTTCCATCTCTTCCCTTTGTGAAGCCCAGCAGCCACCCCAGGGCCCTGGTGAGGAACAGCCCCTCTGCTCCGTGCTGCTGCTGCTCCTCCTGGCCAGCCCGAGCAACCTGGTCCCACCAGCCTGGGGGAAGGGCACTGGATAAACACCAGGTCTGTTCAGAGCCCTCTTGCTGGAGCCAGCTGTACCAAGCCAGAATCCACTTGTCAGTCTGTTCAGGCCATTTCTCCCCCTCCTGACAATTAAAGCTAATATAAAGACTTTTATTAGACCTTTGGAGCCAACAAGTCCAGCGATCTCAGTGCTATGACAAATACAAGATGCATTAGTGTGTCTATATGGATTGAAAGCAAAGAGGTCTCGTGACTACCAAGAATCAGGAAACATGGCCATAAGGGTTTCTTTAACCCCTGTTATTAAAGCCCAAGCATTCTTTCCATGCTTCATTTTTCCAGTAAAGAGAGCAGAGTACTGCCACAAAATGTGGCCATAAAACAGCAAGTAGTGAAAACAAATGACATCTCTTGTGTGTTCCCTTTCTGGGCTATAGTTTTACACAAAGACAAGTTCTCATTAACACTCATAAGGATTTGCAGTACCACCAGCTCACACAGAGAGAGGAGAAAGCAGAATTCATTCCATCAGTAGTACTCACAAAATATTGAGTAACTAGACCCACAACTAACAGGGAGTAGAAACTTGCAACAAAAACAGCACTCCTTAGGTAAGGCCTGAGACAAAAATAAGAGTTCAGGGTACCAAAAATCAGATACTCTAGAGTAAGTAATTGAACACACATTTAAGAGAAAACTGGTGCACTGTATGGGGACAGTGAAATAAAACATCACAGAAAGATAATGATCCTTGTCTAAGTCTGACCAGCAGAATCACAGAATGGTTTGGGTTGGAAGGGACCTTAAAGATCACCCAGCTCCAAGCTCCTGCCATAAGCAGAGACTCCTTTCACTAGACCAGGTTGCTCAGAGCTCCATCCAGCCTGGCCTGCATTAACATTCCTGATTATTTCATTATTTCATTGGTGATATGTTTCCACAAAAATTCTGTGTCACACATGCTACAGAGGAACGTACATGGAAATCAAAGAGTATATTTTGTCTGCCATCCTTAAATAGTATCTTAATCAAAAACTTGTGGCAGCTCCCTCAAACACAGAACAGAAAAATAAGTATCAAAAAACATGACAAACTGGTCATCACAAGTCACAGAGAAGAAGCAAGGAACAAGTTCCAAGGCAGTGTCCCCAGGACCTGCTCACATAGCAAAGGAAACAGAGACAACCACATCATCTCTGCTGAGTTTTTCTAGTAGGTTAATTCTGAACAATAACAGAGGTTCAAAATGAGGCTGTGCAGGCAGGTGTAGTCATTACAAAGACTGATAGTCTGTAAAGCACCAGTGTTCCAACCTTAATTTAAATCTCTAGTAGAATTCATATTAAGAGACATATTAGCTGGTTCCTGTTCGACTGCTATGAACTTTCCATTATATAAAGTAGTCTGTAAAATATTTTCCAGTAGACTGTTTGCTGTCCTAATTATACAGTGGGATATATAATCTATATAATTTGTAGTTCATTGTCTCCTCGGCAATTTTCCAGCAGTAAAATAGTAAACCCATTGTATGTTTTTAGGTCAGTTAATAGCTCAAAAATAAATTTATTTTAAAGATCTAATTGTCCTCTTTTGTTTGTTTTTCTTAGACAGGAAACTTTTTAGTCTGATAGAGATCAAGTGAAGATCAAAATCGACAGTTTTAAGACTACCAAATCTAGAAGAGAAAGTTGACAGAAATTATAAAACACCAGTTTGGGGGATTGTGCTTAAAACTGGAATTGTTTAGGTTCAAAGGACAGTGAATTCATTAAACAAGCTACTAATAAAAATCGTTGCGGCCTTTTACTTAGTTTTCAATATAAAAATTATTTGACATTTGCATTACAAACCCTGTTGTCCCTAAGGGAACAGTGATTTCTGTGTACACAGTGCATGCTCTCTGGAACACAGAAAGGTTACTGCGAGGCAATCAATCATTCCAGCCACCCAGCAGCCTTGTAAACAGCCAGCCAAACTGCTCCAGGTTGCCTTGCAGCTGCTTTTCAATTTGTGTAGGGTATAAATACACATGCATAATCAATATTGAAATTTAATTCCCACCCTCTAATGCCACTGTAATTCCTGGCAGCTTAATTCTTAAAGGACTGCACCTGGAAAGAGTACAAGATGCTAACAACAGCTCAGTACTTTTTAGGGCCATCAGGAAAACGCTCTCCATCACAACAGGCTGCTGTGCCACAGTGATGACTGGTTAGTGGCTCCATTACAGCTGCTCACAGTTTATTCCACATAAATCCTAGGGCTGATCAGAGTAAAATTTCAACAGTGATAGTATTAATAAAAGTAGGGAAGCAGGAAACATCCCCCTGTCCCAAGCCATGTGACTCCCATCACCCTTGCTGCCGCTGCAGCCCTGAGCCCTGGTGATGTTAATGGCTGTGAAGGAAGGAGAGAAAGGAGAGGAAGGAAGATAGATTGATTCCAGGTGCTCCTCGCCAGATGAAAAGCCTGCAGAAGTGTCAGTTCCCCTTGATTTTCAGACAGTTTCTCAGTGAGTTCATGGTCCCTGCTCCACTTGACTTGGGCAGGGCTGTGTCAGGACATGCCTCTCCCAAATGTCAGGCTGCCTGCCAGGGTCAGGGTGTGCACAGGGGAGCACAATTTGCTGTCACGCTATCCCTGCAAAGACAGGACAGCCTGCTCCTGCCAGCAATGCTTTTGTGAACACAAATGTATACACAGAACACACAAACAGAATTACTCCAGAACAAAAATATTTGTGGTACTGTTCTGGGGTGTCAGAGTAAAGAACAGTAAAAACAAGGAACATTTGTTCTTCATGAAGGCAGTTGTTTTTGTTTAAGAAAAAGTTTATTTTAAAATCCCAGGAGGAAAACTCCTCAAAGGCTTTTCAATCCTAGATTTCAAAGCACCTGATAAAAAGCAAAACCACCATTCCTCCTTTTATAGGCAAGTCAAGAGGTATAATGGACTTACCAAGGGTCAACATAGAAATGGAGAAGAGCCAGAAATAAAACCCATTTCCCAAGCATGGCAAAATGGTTTTCCAAACCATGGAACTCTCAGAATCAGAAAAAATATACCTGTATACATCTATATACACACACAGAGAGAATACTGCAAGGCTATCATAATTCCACACCTTGTCTTTTAGAGCCTATTCATAAGTGGCAACACTTAAGGGCCAACCTCATCAGGTGAAACACATGTGCTGAACCTAGTAATTTCTGACAGTTTTAGTAACTGCATTCCAATTTCACAGGGTGTGAACAATTTAAAAGAACTGGGGATCCTCCTCATGTTACATGAATTATTGACCAGGGCAGTGCCACAGACTCAGTGCTCCAAGGGAAATTCCAGCCTCTTTAGGTCACTGTCCTTAAATTACTTTCCCAAAAAGAAAAAAGAAAGCAGCAGAAAGCTCACAAAAATGCTAGATTATTAGTGTAAGTTTATTTCACCAAAAGTCCCATTAAAGCCAAAGGGGCCATTGTGAAAATGCTGCAAGTTTTCCAAAGGGGTGCACAGATCACTGGCCTCAACACGGCTCGGGGATGCACCTGCAGCTCTGAGCTTTATTAGGGCAATAAAGCCCCCAGTTACTAAAGACACACAACATACTGGAGCAGGAGAAAGCATGCACTGCCTCAAGCTCCACAAATAGAATTTCCTCTTTCTCTCTCCCTCCTTCCTACACTGAGCTCACCTTCCTCATTCAACTCACAAGCAGCTTCCTCAGCTGAAGAAATCAAAGAACAGCACATCCATGGGTAAGCTCCACTGAGATATTCAGAAAAACAATTCATGAATCGGAAAAACCCGTGTCTGTACTCCCTGCTCCTTTTTGTACAGCTGCCCCCTCCCACACACACAGATATTTTCAATCCAGCATTACCACAAGCATTATTTTAGGAATTGCTTTTGAGCTGAGCCATGCAACACACTTAGACAACGGAAGTGGGGAAAATGTCTGTCCAAAGAGGGAGGAGTGCTCTGCATCCCTGTGCTTAACAGCTCCTGCATTGCCCTGGAAGTGCCACAGTAAAGGTTACAGGTGGCTGCCTCCCACTTGGCTCCACATTGAATGGCTCAGAGCTGGAAAACCCAGCTGCTGTCTTCTGTGTTCCAGGAGGTTCGTTCTCGTGGGGTGTCTCAGACGATTCACCATGCTCGTGGGGTCATTGCTAACAGACCTTCTCACTGGTCAAAAGCAAGACTGTGCAAACCCAAAGAACACCTCATGTGAGTAAACATGTTAAAAATCTTCTTATTATTGCCATAGCTTTTGGCAGTGGGCTGGAAAGTAACCAGCCCAAGGGTGCCACCAGGAAAGAAACAATAGGGTTCATCAAATGAAGGGCTACCACCAATTTTTTACATTAATGTTCAGATACTAATTCATAGAGGTCATCATTCTCCAGAAGAAAACTGCTCTGGAGCAAAGAACCTGTCCTCTGCCATCTGTATTTATTAGCAGGAAGATCATGTTTCTCCCAATAAAATCAAGACTCTCATTCACAGAGAGTGACAAAAGAGCAGAGGAACAGAGCCCACCTTCCATTACAGATGAGGCAAATAAAACACATTCCTGTCTATACCAACATCCTAACTCTCATCTCACCTGTGGCAATTGCACCTCAGAATAGCTCAATTCCCTTCAGAGCTGTTGCTATAACACTTGTCAATATAAATGGGATCAGAAACAGTGTGACATTGAACAGCAAAACAGACTGGTGCCAACAACCACTTGGAATTTTTTTCTTTTTTTTCAATTTACATCTGGCAATATTATTTTGCATCTTATATAATTGTTAGCAGTTTACATATTTTCAATATTTTTAAATACTGTTATATAGCTTTAAATGAAATTAAAAACATATGAAAAGGAAAGATATCTAGACTGAAAATGCCTCTGGAATTACTTTGAAAAGTCATTTTTTTATCTTTTTTCTATCACAAAAAGATATTTTATTTTAAAGAAAGTGCATTCAGGTGATGAATCATGGCCTCAGCAGAGATTTTACCGTCTGTGATTGAGTCATAAAGGAGAACAAAGCTGAGAACTGAGCCAGGGTAGCTGGTAGTTGAGAAGACAAGGACACAGGCAGCAGGCTGGGGGTGAAAACATACCAACACTGCACAAAGGATAAAAGAACAATTATCAAGGCCAAATAGAGGCATTCAACTCTCACAGTCCAACCCCATGAGACTGAAGATAAGCTTTTCTCTTTTTTTAATGTTTCATTCTAATCTGATATTGACAAAGATTTTTATGTCTTCTGATGTCTCCCCTGAAAAAGCCTGATGCTATTTTGAAATTAATGTTTCATGCTACATACCTCTCTATTTTTCAGGAAACAAAGAAATTATACTTTTTCAAAAACTTCACACAGGTTTTGTATTGTCCCAGATTTCAACTATCCCATCAGTGAAGCAAAGATCATGTATAAGTGACTTTATTTCCTGTTTGTTTTAGTGATGTTTTAAGAACTGGAGATCTGACGCCTTCTTTGGGGGTAGGGTTGGGGGGTGTAAATTTTATATTTATGTCTTCTCAGCCCTAGGCCTTTGCATTGACCAATTTATTTTTCCGCTTACTTCAAGCCATCAACCTATCTCTGCCATTAGCTCTGATTTATAATGCCTAAGAACATAATCCAATCATGAATCTTCCTTGGGAATGCTGTAGAGGCATGACAAAAGGACCCCATTTAGTACTCTTCCTAGGATAGGAAACACGAAGTTTCCAGGGCCATCAAAAACATGAGAGGCTCCTTTGTCTGACACTCCAACCCTTACAAAGTATCTCTTCAGCAGAGAGCAAGCACATCAGGCACCCACAGGTAGGGAGGAGAGGGATTTCCTGTCCGCCAAAACTAAGATTTCAAAACACTCCTCTCTCACAACCAGATATAACAGAGTCCTTTCAAAGCTTTTCCCCAACAGGAAAGAGAAAGACCAGTTAACCAAATTAACCAAAGTTAGAATGAGGGAAATCCAGAGCTCAGACTCCCAACCTGAACTGGGCAGAGCAGAATCAGCTCATACAAGAGCATCTCACTTGGGTCATTCAGAGGTCTCTGTGCAGCTAACCCATCTCAAATTTCCAGCTTCAAATTAAGAAATCTTATTGTTTCCTGTCTCTTACTGAGAGTAAATAATTCTAGCAAATCCCAATTTTTTGCACCTAAACACTTGTTACTAAAATTCCACATCTTGTTTGTTGTCCGCCCATGCTTTTGTCATGTATTTCATAGGGTTGGTATGGGGTAGGATATTCTATTTTAAAACAATGCAGAGGAAGGCTGGAAAGTGTTGCCTCACTAAACCTCAAAGCTTGCAAAATGAGGATTGCAAACAAAGAGAGCAGGATTTATTTATTCAGTCAATTGCACGATCTCCCTGATGTTATTCCTTGCTTTTTCCTGTCTTTATCACTTGGCCACTTCTGCTGTAAATCGTCTACACAGAGTGGAGGAGGGCTGTAAAGTGATCTCAGGATTTATTACACTACTTCTGCAGGATAATGTTCTGTGATGCAGAATACAGAAGATTCCTATGGAAACCTGAGAGCTCTTTGGTCATTTTGATCTCTTCAGCTAAAACTTTCTGAAGTCACATAAGTGACATAGGAGCCTAACCCCTGAGCTTTCAGTGCAACTTGTGCCTCTCCGTTAATGTCACTTTTCAAAGGGAATTTAGAACAAAGATATAGTCAATGCTACATAGAAATATCAAATACAGTTCGCTTAAATGTTGTTAGAAGAGTTTTGCAATGTGATTTCATAGCCAGGAGTCACCATTTCAGTCTGAACTATTTGGCAATTTTATACAGGAAGTGCCCTGTACTCCTGTGCAGTGTCACATCATGTTCTCCTGATTCCCCATGAACTCTCATCTTGGACACTGCAGTGCAATGAAGAGCAAATTAATATCCACTGATCTGCCACTTGTCATAAAAAAGTCTTGCCAACAGTTCTCACACCTCTCTTCTCTATTGTTTTGTCCAATCAATAAAAAGACTTATCACTGACTTTCACATGAAAATGGAGAGGAGCGAGCACTTGCTCATCTTGTAAAGCACTGTGCTCTTCTGAGAAATGTTTGGCAGGTTCTGCTCCTTACAGTAACACTTTGTTTTAATGGCACTTTAATGCTGACTTGACAGTGCAAGTCCCATAGAAACGTTCAAGACATCCACATTAATGCTAAATAAAAGTCATTATGATTTTAGAGCTATGCCAGGACAGAAACATCCAACGTGGCAGACTCCCTGGGAGCACGAGTGGGAGATGCTTGCTAACCTTTGGAGCTGCCAGGCTGTAGATACAACAGCCCCCTGCACGACACAGCACTTTGCTCACCAAGGTAGCCAGCCCTCCTTAGGGCTCCTTCACGTTCTCTCTTCAAACCCAAGCTGCTCCCAGCCCATTCCTGGGGCCAAGGGGCAGCAGACAGGCAGGCAACAGGAACCTGAGACACAAACAGCACTGGCTGTAACAGAGATGTTTTGCCAAGGATGAGCTCTGTGACTGCTTCAGAAGCTCGGAGCAGACAGAAGAGGTCTTGCTGCTGCACACTGATAGTTTATCTTTAATGTGCAAAAGAGAAATGCAGCGTAAAATTTGCTGAGATTTGGGCTGAAATTCAAACTTAATGAGTGTAAATCATTCATGGTTTGAATCCCTTACTGGAACATAGAAACCCTGCGTCAGTTGCTGGATTTATTCCCTGCTCCTGTTTCCTCCTCACAGTGAGAGGGGAGTTAGTCCCTGAGATTCCCTTACTCTGGCTACCAGTCCAGAGAGGGGACATGTGTCTTCCCCAGCTATGGACAGAAAGGTGTATTAACATACTGGTATGCTCACTATTGCAGGAAAAAATATAAAGATCTTTTTTCAGATGGTGAATGAAGCTACAAAGGCCAAGACCAGAGCCACTGACTGTGTGTATTTTACACGTACATGCATTTTTTCTTTACCTTTCCCTCCACACACAGCTGAACAACCACAGAAAGAACAAGACACACAGGTGGTTCTCCAGTTTTGTATTTTTTTTCTCTCAAAGTTAAAGGCAGATTTTCAAGAAGAGAAGATGTAAGCCAGGCAAAAGTAAGGTCATGCAGTACTGAGCAGAGTCCCACCTTTGGAACAAGGAATAGGCTGGACCCTGAAGCAGGAAAGTTAATTTTCCTTCCAAAACTTGTCCTTTAAATGCTAAATATTGCTGACCCTGACACCTATATCTATATCAAATTACACTTTTAACCTTACTTATCTACAGCTCTTTATTTAAACTGCTTTGTCTTAAGCCAACCCTAAACAAGCCACCAGTTTTTACGTAAGTAGTGTAAAAATCATCAGTGGAAAGCCAAAACACTCCAGCTGCTTGCAGCACATCAGCCTCATGTTTCAGCCTGACTCCGTGGGCAGGGAGTAGTCTGGAGTGCAATTTCCCATCATTTGTCTGCCCCACAAAGTTTCTCCACTGAGGCTGCTGGACATTTAGAGCTCAACTAAATCTGAAAAATTAATCCTCACCTTTCTTCAAAGCAAATTTCTGTGTTGAGAGAGAAAATTATTCATAAAGAGTGGACAGACATGCCCCTCACTGCAGTACTATCTCTGATCATTGGCTGCTATGACACTGGTAGGAAAATACTGCCAATTTTAAAAATTTGAGCAGCTTAATTAAATGACCTTCATTTCAAATAACACAGACCAAAAGTAATTAATAAAAGTGATGCAGAAATCTCTGCAATAATATTTCATATTTACTGTTGGAGAAATAATCCTTTAAAAAGGTCAAATGGGCTCCAAAGGTGCAATTGAAAAGAATAAATTCTCATGCAAGTTGAAATTCAGTTATGGGCTACAGAGCAGGTTCCAGGCAACGTCTGTATGGCGAGACAGCTTCCCTGTTTGCAGTAACTCCAGAGACAGTTTCTCCATCTAAAAAAGAGATAATGCTGTTGACCTTCTTTGTGCGTTCCTCTGACATCCGCTGATGAAAAAGATGCCATAATAAATACACTTTCTCCTTCGACTGTAATCCTGTGAAGTTTCTGTGCAACAAAGCACGAGTTATACCATCTTCTTCTGCCCCAGCATACAGAGACTTGTTCTTGAGAAAAAGGCAAGAAAGACAGAGAAGAAAACATCCTGCTAGGAATAGAGATATTCTTTGCTAAACCACAACAAGCAACTAGGAACCAAGCCATAGGGGTAGCTGCCACCACTGCCAGTGCTAAGCCACCTCCTTTTCCAAGAGCAAGCCTGAACTGAGCAGCAGCTCATGATTTAGATAATTAGAAAACATTAAATTTTAAGAATTCCAGAAGCTGGCTGCTGTCTCCTGCAACCATGGCAGACCTCAGCAGGTAACACAAGAGTTGTGCCTTTTATTGTACAGATAAAAGAGTAGAGGCCAGAATATCATCAGCCTTCATTTCATAGTCAAAATCAGGGAAATAATATTAGGAACATCTCCCCACAGCAGAGCATGCAGCCCTGGGACACATCCACTGCAGGCCAGGACCTCAGATTTGCCTTCAGCAGCACAGGCCCAGAACTAGAAATTTCCTCATGAAGGACACACTGCCAGGCCTTTTGTAACCTCTCTTTTTATATGCCTTTTAAAATATGTTTAGCTCTTTGCTGAAAGGCACAAAGTGTTTTGCATCAGGGATTTCCCATTAAAGTCCTGACTGCTTTACGGATGTCACAACAGATTCTGTTTTTCTGAGCAGCCCACAGATATGTTTTTAAAGACCATCAAGCCTCTACTGTGATTCAAAAGTTGAAGCCAGAAAGCAAGTTCAGAGCCTAAGAAATAAATCATGTGGCTCATTTAAAATTTACATTAAACAGTTTCAACTTATTTGCAAGCACACAGAGCTGTGTCAGGTCATCTTACCGACAGCACAATCTTCCTTTGCCTTGGGTGAAAAGTTGAAGCACCCAGTGCAGGGACTAAAACACTGTCTTTTATCCCAAGAACAGAAGCAGCACTGCCAGCAGTGGGAACCACAGGGATCAGCACTTCCAAAGCAGGGAAATGAAGCCGTTCTTCATCTTCTCCCAAGGCACAGCACGCTCTTTGTGAGGCCACCAGGAGCACAGGCTCACAGGCCACTTTCCATTGTGCCCACCTAACGCAGCTGCAGTGTGTGATGTACTTCCATTAGAAATGTAGGGCACTGCCAGCCCAGCTAAATTTACCCACTGAGAGTTGCAGTATTTATTTAATAAGAGACAATAAAAAACATCCATTTTATTTTTGCTGTGTCTTATTCCAGTCTATAAGATTTCTTCCCTCAGTTTCAAATAGAGGGAGTGAAAGCTCCTAAGGAGAAAGTTTATTTACTAACAACATGATTTCTACAGCTCTTCAGGACTTGAGGAAAAAAAAAAGGCAAAACCATAGAAAATGAAAAGGCAGGAGAACCAGCATATTTGTAATAGTATTACCCCAAAGTGCAGTTTTTACATTGCATGAATCCTGTCCAGCCTCAGTGGATTATTAGGCCTGAGGTTTGATAGGTTAATAGGAGAGATCACAAAAACTCACACATAAAACCAGCAGTTGGGAAGTACAGAAATTCATTTCTAGCATAATCTACATTCTTGAGAGGGGTAATGTTAAATGGGCCAGGAGAAGGTCAAGACCACACAAAGAAAATAAATCAAGGCATTGCTATGTGGACCTGTCTAAAGGTTAAGGATCCAAAGGAT
Organism: Irena cyanogastra; assembly: GCA_013397155.1. Lineage (NCBI taxonomy): Eukaryota > Metazoa > Chordata > Aves > Passeriformes > Irenidae > Irena > Irena cyanogastra. The sequence goes on from VWZV01014315.1 coordinate 997,079, forward strand.
GTGTGGATACTCTAACATATAAACAGCCTCTGGGGGATAATTGCTTAACCAAGTCCGTTTGAGCTGTTCTGAACAGATGGTTTAGTAGGTATATTGACTATTGCTGGGCTTTGTGACACTATTTATTGCCTGCTGAGAGGGGAACAAGTGATACTGTAGACACGTAGCTGGTTCTCTCTCTAATCATGTGTATCCTTGCAATATCCAGTGACCCAGAAACACATTCCCAGAGGTACCATCTCCCACAGGCAGCAAGTACATCAAGTAACATCAGATAACTTCCTGGAGGAATAAAGCCTGAATAGATTAACCACAAAACAGGTTGTTTGGCTGAATTTTCTTCTCACTGTAATTTACAGCTGTACTGTTAAATGCACCTGAGATAATACTGAAGCTGCTGGAAGTATATAAAAGACTCATCAACTTTATTCTTGGCCCTGAATGCAGAGCCCGTGGCTGCTCAGCTTGTTGGCCCAAGTTTCTTCAACCACAAATACTTTTCCCCTTCTTCCAGGCATCACACATACCAATGCTGTATGTTTTACCTGAACTCCTTCCAGCTCAGACTGGGGATAGGCTCACACCAGCTCATTCAGGGCAAGCATGACCACGGTTGAAGTGCAACAGGGAGAGGGCCAAGCCAACCCCATCAGGACACTAGGGAGACAAAAAGACTCCTGCCTGCCCAGGTGGCCAAACCCAGGTTTATGCGAGGTGTCTCTCCCTGTTACAACAGTGGTGAGCAGTAAAATGGGTTACACTCCTGTTGCCTACAGTGTAACAAGCAATGGTGCTTGAAATAAATCAGCAATTTGAATAGGACGTGCAGGGCGTGCTGGGCACAAGCTCAGAAGCTGTCAGATCAGAGAACTCTTACTGAGACAGTGACTTCTCAGTATTGACCTTCAAAACACCCACCTTTTGCAATAATGTCCTGCAATTCAGCCCTAAACTATTTTCTCTAAGATCTACTCTTTTAGAAGCACTAATTCCTATCAAAATCCTACAATAAGCAGTTTTGCTAAACAAGTGCACAAAGATCACCCCTCCCCAGCACAGCCATGAGCAATACCTCACCTCCTTCCTGAACAGAGACAGCTCTCCCAAGGGAAAACTTTGGTCCAATAAAACCTGAATCTGACATTTGGTTGGGACTTTTGGGCATCTGGCACAGACAAGGGTCTGCTGGAAAGCTCAGCCATGCCTGCAGTGCACAGACATGCACTGCACACAGCCCACACACCTGAGTGTGCACCTGAGCCTGCCCACGAGCAGTGCATTTGCAGTGCCTGCGCCAGACAGATTATTCATGGCAATGGGCTGAAATGACATGGCCCAAAAGCACTGCACCCGTGGTACTTGTGTTGACCATGTGTGTAGTGTGTGGCAGTGAGATCTGGCCCCCTCCCTTCATATTTGGCCAGTGACTGTGCTTAATCAAGAGGAATTTAACACCTTGGCACCTCAGCATCACTGTGCTGCAGAGGGCAGGGGGACACAAGCAGAACAGTGAGGGAACAGAAACTGAACAGAGATTAATTGGGAATAACAAGAGAAATTTACAGCAGGAGTACAAAATGAGGTGTCTCTAATCAAAGATACTCAGTATTTTTTAAATCAAAGCTGCAGCAGGCAGCCCTGTGAAAGGAGATACATGGAATATTTAAGTTCCCTCATTTTGGGTTCTGGGCAAGCACAAAATGCTCAAAGTTCATGCTTTAGGTCAATGGGCTAGGCCAGATACTTAGATCTGGAATTGAGGAACTGGGCTGCACTGTCCTGTGATCAGTGTCTTAAGCAGAGGGAATGTCATCATTCCTGCTCCTCCACTACCTTCCCCCCACAAACAGGCTTTTTCTTTTCTAAGCCCATGCAGGAAAATGGTTGCCAAAAAAGAATTCAGAACTCTGACAATTTGGACAATCCCCCACTAATCTTCCCTTCAGGGTGCCCACAATCCTTTAAAGCATGACAAACTGACAGACGGAGCTCCTTTATACTCAGTGGGCTCTATATCTTTATAAACTGGCTCTTCTGTATGCAGCAGAAAACCTGGGAAGGCAGACACTGTGAAAGGAAGGTGGAAACAGGCCTGTTTAAGAGCTCTTGAGGGGCCACCAGATGAAAGGAAAAGATCTGTGCACAATAATACAACTCTTCAGGTACAGAGTGGGGAAAAAAGCTACTTCAGCCTTGTTGGAGGCAAATCCCACATGCCTGCTAATCTATCTACCAAAGGTTAATTGACACTCAAAAAAAAAAAAAATTTGGAAGGCACTCAAAGCCAAAAAACCAGCTTGCCAGAGAGCAGAATCCTCCCCCCACCACCGTTGTGCTGGTTTAGATGCTATTTGTACCAGAGCCAAACTGATATGCCCTTGACACGTGTGGAACGTTACAGCTCCAGGCAGCTTTTGGTTCAGAGGGGTTGAAAGTTGTGTGTGCAATGACAGCAGAGTTCATTCTCCCCCTCCATATTGGATTTTCTTTTGAGGATCATCTCTGTTTTGATAATGCCACCCTGATGCTTCCAGACTGGTGGGGGGAAGCACACAAAAACTCCAGCTGCTAACAAGCTCATTCTGAGCTGTACCCAGGCTAGAGAAATTCTTCTATGGATTGGAAAGACACACGTCAAACAACTTTTAAGAAGCCAGCTCTAACACATTTCCAACTGCAAATTTCACACCAATTTTTTTTTCCTGGCTATCTGATACTGAGTTCAAAAACATTGCAGTGATAAACTAGTCACCTGCCACATGGCATTCCAATTGCTGAGGATGACCAAGCCTGAGTTCACAAATTATTTTTCATTCAGACACCAGAAGCAGCATTATAAGGATGTGGACAGAATGGATATCACGCTGTTGGGTAGCACACTGATGCAGACACAGCCCATTCTGTTAAACATAAACACAAACATATATATTTATATATATACACAAAAGCTTTCCTCTCAGTCTCAATTTAGAGATTAGGACTGACATGAATAAACATGGAAGATGAGAAACAAGATGTCTTAGACATCCATGTAAAACTCAAAAATTGAATTGTAGTACCAAAGACAGAAATTTCATGTATTACTGCATATAGTAGAGTAAAAAGTAGTACAAGAATTGGACAGCCTAATGGACAACTTAATGCTAAGACTGTTTACAAATGAATCATTACATGAACTCTAATACCATTCCCAATTTTCAAGGTTATATAAATTATTACATGAGACTTAAACAAAAACGAATATGGATGTCTGAAGACAGGACCTCTCAGTTAATAAAACAATTTCCAAATCTATTCATTTACTCTGTCTTTTTTTATTATTATGGCACTAGATTTATAAGTATGTCAGCAAATACACATCCTGCACCTGTGGGAAAGCAGAATTAAGGTTAACACCTATGCTTAAAAAAAGAAAAAAGATTGCTTTCAAAGATTATAATTCACAAGCTGTGCATACTAATGCTACTTCATCCTTCTCAGCAATTAACAAAGATGAAAAGAGAGACTGGCTAAACAAATAGACTTTGAAGCATCCTTTCATCTATTTAAGAAACTGGTGGGATCTTATTGCCATCACTTTGTGTTTTATAGCTTCCTGAGAATCTTAACTAAAAAAAAAAAAAAAAAAATCAATCTGCTTGGAGCAAGTCCTACAGGTATTTTTCAAATTAGAAATACCTGAAAGTTTATCATCCCCCTCTCTTTCATAGAGCTCTTGACAAATATGATTGGAAAAGATTGATATTTTGTCTCCTCGTTTCCTGTACTTGGAAGATATTTTCTCCATGAGTCACTATTTCAGCTTGTCATTCTTCCTTGCTGGGGCAAGCAGGAACAGCTCCTGCCAAGAACCAGCCTCTCATCCTGAAAGGCCAGGACAAGGAGAGGCACCCACAGCAGGGATCACCTGCATGGAGCACAGGGGGGAAAGTCACTTGGGAAGTGAGATTGTGAGCTAAATAAATCCTGTGAGAAAACATTGCCAGTAAAGCAAAATTAAAAGAATAAAAGGGGGCAAGCCCCTTGTTTTGTGTTCCAGGACAATTAAATTATCACCACTTGCACCATTGTTACAGCAGTAACAATGTACCTGCACACGTACAAAGGTACAAGCACACTAATCATGCAGCAAGATAAAAGTATCTATCTCAAAAAAGCTGCTGCTCCTCATCTGACAAAGTCATTAAGAAATCTAAAATGCATATACTTCATTTTGCTTTTGTCCAGGAAATTTTTTTAGTCAGGATTTGGGGAAAATGAGAATTGCAATACAAGAGCAGAAAAATAGAAAATAAAATTGGCTTTAAAAAAGAAAGTACCTTGCTTAACCTCTTCCCTGTCCTCACAAAATGGAGGAAGGTTTGACATGAATCTTGACGTTCACACTGTACGTGACTGCGAGAGAAGAAGGGGAAAAAACAAAGAGATAAAGGATAAAAAACCCTCAGTGGGCTCTGGCACTCTTCAGAAATTCAAAATCTCAGCAGTCTGCAGAGAGATGCCAAATGCAGGCTATCATTGTGGCAGGTGACCCCCGAGCACAGGGCAAAGCCCAGGTGAGCCCAGGGCAAGGCTGGCACAGGGATTCAAAGCAGGCACTGAAGAGCTCTTCCAACCCAGCTCTTAAGACACTGCACAATTTAAGCAGTCCCGTATTTAAATGCTCTGCTGAAAGAAGGCTTTTGTTTTCAAAGTTCCTGTCAGTGCTCTCTTTTAATAGGAAATCAATATATCATTTGTTTTCTAGAAAGCAGACACCCGTCCTTCAGGACTTGTGCAGCCAAGTTTAGCTCTGCTGGAAAATTGAGTAGTTTTGACCTAACTTTTCTTTTTTCATGAATGTCACTTTCCTTACCCTGGGGATAGGAGGTAAGTGAAAAGAAAAGGGAACGAACATTATGGTATAAGTTATACCTAGCAGTAACCATGGCTGAATTACCAGCTCTTAATTATTTTCAATGCTGGCAAAGCAGAAAGCCAATGTGAGGTAAAAAGCGATCCAAAGATAAGAAAAACGTGATCTCTTTCCATTGTGTTTGGCTTTTACACCAGCAGCAGGGGGAAGAAGAAAGTTGATAGTGCTGGTTGCCAAGAACTCTGCCCTGCAAGTAGACACAGATGAGGCTTGGCAAAGACTTGGCAACAGGAGGGCCTCAGAATACTCTTCTCCTTTAATATCAATTCAGGTCACATAAAAGAGAACCTAGGTTCAAAAAATAAAGGAGTGAAGTGTCTTACTCAGAATAAAGTGAGGGGCTCTTGGGCTTTCTGAAAGGAACCGCAGGGACAAGAAACAAGGAGCAGGCTCTGCTCTGTTCACAGGCACATGCAGCAGTTCGCCACCTCAGGCAGAGTGGAACATAAAAGCAGCCTGAAGAAAACAGCTTGAAGCCCTCCTTCTCTTCCTTCCTGAATTACAGACAGAACCGTGGCCTTGTTGCAAGATGTTTATTTACAGCTGCTTAGAGCAGAATGCAAACAAACATCTTGTAGCAAGCTGCTTGATGGCTTCCCATTACACCTCCAGAGCTTAGCACTGCTTCAGCAGGTACTCAGCAGTGCTGCCCAAAGACTAAGTCACTGTGAGAATATGCAGAATTAAATCTGATGTCATTCACCCACCTTCATCATTCTTGCCACGGAAGGCCAATGTTCAAAGACAGAACATCTCATCTGCAATCTTAGTAAGAAATAAATCACTGAACAGTCAATGATAAAAAGGGAACAATTTCAAAAGCAGCAGTTCATATTCACAAGGTACTAGAGCTGAAGGAGTAAAAGTATGATAAATGGCAGTTGCACAGTCACACATAGGAAATCCACACTTAAAAGGAAGACATTGGAAATTAGAATCAAACACTGGATATGCAATACTGAATTGTGTATACAGAGTACTGGATCACTCTTCAGCCACAAGTTAGGGGGCTAACCTGACTTTAGAGGTTTCTTTTTTAATATCGACACTGTTAAAATTTGTAAGCTGGGATATCCTGTTTTGGTATGTCTTCTCCTTTTACATAAAAGCAAGCTTGCCTACCTACGACAAGAAAAAGCCTTTGAAGGGAGAAAATTCAGCCCTTTGATCCAGAATGACAGTCCTTGCAGATGGGCACAGACTGTGCAGACAGAAATTCTCCCTTTGGCTGCCTGACCACGCCATGCCCCTTGCATGGCAGATGTAAATATCAGCTTTAGCTGTGCTGCTGTTCTCAGCACGACATTCCAGGGTGCTGGGCACTGCCCAGCTGAGACACAATGCCTGGTGGGAAGTGCTACCAGCCCACTTTCTTCACAACTTACACTCCAAACCTCCCAAGCCTTGACAATCCAAGCTTTCTGTACAAAGCCACTAGTTAAATTGCTTCTTCTGAAAAAACCTACTTTTCTTACAACTAGAAGATGCTTAAGGGGAAGGCAAATTAGAGTATGGCACCGACAATGCCAAGGTCATGGATTCAATCCTGTATGGGCCATTCACCCAGGAGCTGGGCTTGATGATCCTTGTGGGTTCCTTCCACATCAGGACGCACTGAGAACTCTGTAAACAGCGTTCCATTCTTACCATGCTTAATACACGATGCAGCCAAGACAAGAAAAATGGGACTCTGATGCAGTTCTGCTGCTGGAGCAGGCTGCAGCACATCCTGGCACTGCTGGTGCCTCGTCAGGCTGCTGGCAGATCCATATGGATCTCAAACAAGAGCCAGGGAAGCAGTTGGTCTCAACACACTCGGGGCAGGAACAGACAAATTGGACACTTTGCAACTTCATATTCCTGAGGAAGCCCAGCACATGAACGTGGGCACATTTGAGCATCAGGTAAAGAAGAAGATTAAGTTATCAAGGTTACTTCCTAGAGCTGAGGTAGGCAGATGTGCAGTTTTTACACAGCACAGCTTTACTAAGCAGGATTGCATCCACTTAGCCCAGCCATTTAAGAATCTTAGGAATCAAAATTTTTAACTTGTGTAAACACAGATATACCTAAACAGGATTGAAATGGGCTTGGATTTGTTTGCCAGAACAAGCTAAGGTATTCAAACACACTGACATTAAGGATCCACACAAGTTTAACTGGATCAGTTTTTAAGGCAATTGTGAAGCTAGTTTGTTGTTTGGGGTTTTGTTTTGTGTATATAGCATAAAATACAAATTCCCTCACCATTCCTATACAAGCACTTCCATCATTCCTGGCAAAAATCCGATTAACATGCCAGGACTGCCATGTTTCTACAAGTCCTGCTGGTATGGTCTGACTGCAGCTTTTGAATATTTAGCCTGCTTCCACCTCACTACTGCCTTGCTGCTCTTGGCTAGTAATCCCCCAAGTAATAATCCCTGACCTGAACTTGTTCCCATTTCTTTCTTGCTTTGCCTCAGGTCATTCACTTTCCACTGCTACACAGCTTCTCATGGAAGAAGTTCCCCTCCTGAATGTCTCCAGTAACACTGTCATGCAATAATTTCAATGGAGAAGAAAAAAATAAAAGTATCCTAAATCCACACTCATATTCCAAATAATAAAGAATACGGTATCTTCAGTACTCCAGAAAGCTGCCATTCAGGACATTGACCCAATTTCCTTTTCAAAGGGACAAATCAGATTCCCTTTAATCCTCAGAAGGCAGTATGGATCCAAAATTTCCTTGAGAATGTTAATCATAGCAGGCTTTTCCACAGAATGAGTTTGTTTTTTATGTTTTAATGTCTACAAAGACTGTTGCAATTAAGACTCAGGGGATTCAGAACAGATGCCCAAAAACCTGTAAATAATACCTGTGGGAAAAGGTCTTTATTTAAAAGAAATTCCTTATAGATATAAAAGAGGTTTTTTTTAAAATCCTTTCTTGGCTGTTCTGTTTGAAAATAATTTTAAAAAATTAAAATTCTGTCAAAAGCAAATAGTTTAGATTTATCAGTATCTTATTCCATCAGTTGATTCAATTAGAATCCCATTGCTTCAGTGACTTCTATGAAAGTCAGTAATTCCATTTCCCCAGTTATTCAAAGAGCCCTTTTTATTTTTGCCTTATTTAAATAACTACTTCAAACAGAAATTAAAAGCAAGAACCTAAGAACTCTGCCCCCAAATTAGTATGTACTCAAAAAGTAATCAAGTATTGTAAATGGACAAGCATATCACTGAATCATGAAAACAGAAGTCCCCACTGTATGTGAAGAACCATGGAGAGAAAATAAAAGCTTCCAACTGTTGGCTATAAAAACAGAAAAAAAGCCTTCCAGAATCTACTGAGAGAATAACAAAAGGAAATAGGCTATTGTCTCCTACTGTGTGGAGGGGCCTGGGGGCAGGAGGAGGGGAACAGCAATTCTCAGGTCTTACTTTTTGTGTACAAAGCCAAGAAAATCTCAGAGGAAATGACTTCCAGAGTCAGTGATAAGTGCTGAGATGTTTCCAGTGGAGAGCAGGATACAAATCCTTATTTTTCCTTTGTGGGTGAAGAGGTCGCTAATGTGAGCCCAAACAGAGCCTTCTCGAGCAGCAGAACGCTACAGAGGGACACCAGCATCTCAGGAGTGGCACTTCCCTTTCATGGCTAAATGAAAGTCACTCGTGGAAGCAAGCCTCTTGTTAGGTGCAGGCTCAGATCTCTGTGCATAACAACTCCATTCACTCTGCTGTACCCATTTACTGGGGAAGGATGAAAAAATAAAAATAAAGAGTTCTTTTCCCAGAAAAAAACATGAAACAGAAAGAAAAACTATTTTTTAAGGACCATTTTGTTGTTGCTGCTACACCTCGTGAAGCCACAGCCTCTGATCAACCTTGCCGGCAACCTCCAGGTGGGAAACTGAGTGTCAATAATGGAGAGGTGAGAGTGGGAGAGCACCAAGATTAAAGAACTTCCTTTGCTGTCCAAAATGCTAGAAAACAGAACAACAAGGCAAACTGTTTGAAATACTTTCGTATTTGTTGCAAGCATTTAGCTGTGTACTTAGCACACTTCTGCCTCACAAGAAATTCAGGAAAGCTTTGGGTTTGTGATGTCTCATCTGCTCTGAGCAGCACTGAAGGAAAGACTCCTCTCCTGTGCCTGAACAGGGAGGTAAGAAAGCATTCAGAACCCTGCAGAGCTCCTCTTCACCGCACAGCACAACAAACTTTTATTCCACAGCTCCTCATCTCACTGGGGCACCTGAAAATGGGCCAAGCCTTTGATGGTGTTTCCTTCAGTCTCCATCCATGAAAGCGTGGGAAGGCAGCCATACCCCCACCTGCTCTGCTCAGGTTGATATGGTTAAGGGAAAAGAGATGCTGAAAGACAAGTGAGGAGATAAAACCCAGGAATATATATATATTTTTATACCTTCCCTCATTTTTTGAAGAACTTTGCAGCTTAGATCAGAGCTGATACAGTGGGGCTGAATCACGAATAGTGTCTTTGGGGATGCAGTCCTCCATGGAGACAGTAACAAATACTGAGAAAAGAAATAATCCAGAGCTGATTGAATAATCTCAGCTTTTGACAGGACCTTTACAAGGTGCAACAGCAATGCTTGGTCATCTTTTAAAGAGTTGCATCATCAGTGCAGCTCGAACCAGAGTAGCCCTGGCTGTTGACTCAGACTTCCTTGCTGTGGTGGGAAGCAGAGGGCAGGGAACACCATTGGGGCATCACACTCATGTCTTTGCCCATCCTTCACTGGCCACATCAGGTCTTTAGGATGCCCACTGGCATCTCCTGCCTCTGCACTGGGCCAGACCTTTCCAATCCTTCAGCTCCTGAGGACAAATTGTATTTCTTTTCAACATTCCCCGTGGAGTCACAAGCCTAAGACAAGGTCAGACAGGAAACATTGCCATCCTTCACAAGAACAGTTTGACCCATTTCGTTTCTAGATATTGCTGCATTCCAAACAGGTCTTTCCAGGCAAATCCTGTGCCATTCCAGACCTCCTTGAATCTACTGTCTGTGTGTGGCACTTAATATAAACTTTGATTCATAAAAGTATAGCCAAAATCACAAACCCTTGAAATCAAGAGACCGGTTCAAAACTAACACATGAGCAGAGGAACAGATCAGTTGCAGCTTACAGAGCACCTGTACTCACCCAAGTGTCTTGGGAATAAAGAAAATGTCCTTTACACCTTTGCTGTGCTATGGTCCCAAATAGTGGCATCACCTCTAGAATTTCAAGAGAGGTGCCTTTTCTCTTCCCTGCCCTCACCACCCCATCCTCTTTTTCTTCTTCCTTGTAAAATCATTGTCTCTACAACACCTTCCATCAGTTTTGCAGGAACAAATATTACTAAAAACAAAGCACGGGGAAAAAAGTGAACAAGTTTCAGGATCTTCTATGTGCAATATAGAACAGAATTAAGTAACTATGCCATAATGCAAACTAAATCCCACCAGTTAATCACAGCCAGGTAAGGTTTTCATGGTGTGATCAAAATAAAAGGATCACATTTAAAAAAAAATCATAACAAATGTAAAATTTCAAACAGAAATGTCCAGAGAACTTGGAATTCAGTTCTGTAGCTCGCTCATGCTCACTAACTTTCATTTACTTCATGTTTTCTGGGAAATCTCAGTTTACTTGATGGATATAGATATAGGTAGAACCAGATCCAAGCCTTCCAGCTTGCTCTGACACTTAACAAACATGACTGAACTGTGGATCCCAAAACCCTGAGCTCACAGAAGAGAGTTCTGGGCAGGAGTTCAAGAGGGCTGCCAGTCAATAGCTGTGTTTTATTACTACAGGGTCAATTATTCCACCATCATTCTTGGTGAATGCATAAGAACAGGTTTGGTGGGAACGTCACAATTTTTCAAAGGGTTCAGTCCCAGCATTGCAGATACTGTACTGAAACCAATGTCACTGCTACAAAATGTCAAATGCCAGCATAAAGTGCCATTTGACAGATGCAAGTGCAGTTTTTGTTAAAAAGGCTCTTCATCTTACTATTTTAAAAGCAGACTTCATTCTTTGTTACTCATTTACGGCAAGCCAGTTACATTTTATCTGAACCATTCATCTGGTTCTCAAGCCAGATTTGTAGTATAAACTGGCAATAGCAATAAAAAAATGTGAGGAAGATGTCACTCTCGACATTTTGCTGTAAAGCCAACACCTTTAACACCATACCAAACCAATTCTGGAGCCCCCTCCTGTGAAAGCAGGCCCAGCAAAAACAGCTGAGTCAGGAAAGTTCATGTTATGGACACAGCAGAGGACATGTTAACTGTGGTCTATACCATCAAAAAGGTCATACCAAATACATCTTTATGCACTTTTATAAAATACATGAGAATAAAAGGAACAAAAAAATTATCATCATAAAGTTGCACTTTAGTGTAATAGACTCTTGCCTTTTTTCTTCCTTTTTTTTAAGAAAACAGATACAGCGTATATATAAATATATATATTTGTTCTTTTGATAACCTCAGTCTTGCATTAGTTTGCTTATTATGGTTCTTTCACCCTTCCTTTTTAGTGCAGATTATTCAGAACATTTTAGCTTCAGGGAAACTGTTATCATCTTTCTTGCCACATGGAACTAGCTGAAAAATATTAATGAAAGATTCACTAGGGCAAATTTTCTATAGGTATAAGCAACATCAATATTTCAATGTCTGAAAAATGTGGCTATTCTCTTACCATGAGTAGGTTGCAATGGATTCAGAATTTCTTGCCAGATTCAGTACATACCTTGCTTATGAAAATTCATAGGGGGAAAAGGTATTTTTCTTTCTAAACAATATTTGGGGACTAAGAACCTGCCCATGTTTTACAATATACTGGTGGTGTAGGTGGAAATGTGACTGCTGATCTTTTCATCCTGGTCCTTGTAGACTGCTGCTTTCCCAGGCAGTTCCAGCTGTCACAGTTGCTTACGGTCCACCGAGCTGTTTTTAGTTACTCATTCAAATATTCATAAGAACCGAGGGCTGCATTTTGCTGTCTGGTAACAACTTCATTTTCTGCTCACACTGAGCTCGTCCTTGTGGGCTGCCTCTTCCCCCTCAGACTGGCTTTTCTGCAGGCACGTGAGCCTGGAAGGATAATGGAGTTTCCCTGGGAGCAGGCTAGAGGGGCACGTTCTACCTTTTATCTTTGCTCGGCTGCCTGATGAAAATAATTGCAGAAGACAGTTATGGATTAACAAAGGGACATGTGAAATGATCAAACCTGGATCAAGCACTGGTTTCTGCTGCCAGAGAGAGCACATGCTTTAATTATTTACCTCGAAGGACAGCTCACACCTTAGGATGGCCACATTCTTCTGCAAATATTTACTTCACAATATTGTACTTCAGCAGAGTAAGGAAAATAGGTGTAATCTCGTGTAATGTCCCTGGGAAAGACCAATGGACTGTGACATTTCCCTGCGTGGGGGAAATCACTAGAGTGCAACATTTCTATTATGTCATTAAAACTCTTGCTAAACAACCCTTCAGGGCAGCACAGTTTTGCATTTTTAGCTAAACGAAATAGCTGAAAAGGAATCCACAACTGCTACCAGTTAATAATAGTGTGTGGTAGGGTTTCTAGGAGAAAACACTACCCAGCACAGATGAAAACGCAGACACACTCCAATTAACACAGTATTTACAGGAAGCTACCCAGCATCCTGCAGTTACAGGGGCAGCTCCCAGCCCGTGGGGTGTTTCCAGAGCCAGGAGAAGGCACAAGGGAGGAAGCTCAGGCACCTCCCTGCCTGTGTGCACATCGCTGCTGCTGCCCCAGCTCTGTGCTCTCCCGGAGGGGCCCGTGGGCAGCCCCAGCGCTGTCACCCACACACAGGGGGACAGGCTCCCTCCACCTTCATCTCTCCGCAACTGCAGCCCAAAGTGTGGGTTTTACAGGGAGTTTTGAGTTAATGTAATGGGTAAGCCTTTCCCTGGGTATCAGCTGAACAAGTTACAGAGGTTTCTCTTTTTCCTTTATGGAAAAAAAGCTTGATTTCTGTCAATAAAATAGACTAGAAACACAGCATCTTAAAGTGTTCATGCTTTTAATTATGCTGTCATGACACTTTCCTTAAAGATTGTATCCTTCAAGGCTTAGATTCAAAGTGTTTATTTACACACTTACTGAACATAAGTACATAATAGCAGCAGACAGCAGGGAAGTCTTCTGGATAAGCTGCAACCTAAATTTTTCCTGTCTGTCCTGTTCCACTCCAGATTCAAAGAGGAAAACAAAACAAAACAAACAAACCCTGTTGTGGGTTAAGCAAAAAAGATGATGGTTTTGAAGCTAATGAGTGATAAAACCACCTTTGATTGAAAGCAGGGAGCATGGGGGAAAACAAGAGTCCAATAACACCATTTGTTTATATTAGACAAACACCCACTACTGCAGACACTGTTAAGATACTGTCAGCATTTCTATTATGATCCCATATTTCAAAGCTTTGTAACTTGGCCATGAGAAGTCACTTTTAAAATTGAATCCAGAATATAGAGTGAGTTTAGCTACATTCAGTATATTATCGACACCATGTGGACACCAAAAATAGGTAGTAGAAATAAATAAATAAAAAACAGCTGCAGCTAAATTAAAACCAGGTGTATTGAAGACCTGTCAATGCCAGAGGCATCTCAGGCCCAAGTCACTCAGATAATTGTTGTGCTGTCTTTAAAACAAAAGCATAGACAAAAAAGTGCCTTTATCTGGATTTTTGGTTTGTGTTGTCTCTTTCTTGGTTGTTGCTACAGATTCCATTCAAGAAGAAGAAAAATCCTGAATAAGCAAATCATGCAAGAGCATTATAAAATACCTTAAAACAACAGACAAGGAATAAGCACCAAAATAATCTCTGCTTCTGCAGCACCTGCAAGATTTGTTTCTCTGTGGAAAGAGAAGGAGCAGAAGCTGTGTAGTCAAGGGAGGGGGCAGGGAGATCCAACTTGCTGGATTTTGACCTTTGATGAAATCCCTTCAGCCTGCTCTCCCAATCTATTTTTCCTTCAAGTATTTTTTCTTTCCAAGGCTTCTGAAGAGCAAAGGTTAATGAAGTAATCTATAAGTGAATGCTAACATATGCAACGTATGTAGAGAAAAATGCACATCCCATTTTTAACATTTCTCTGGAAACAACTACGGCCTCTTATAGCTGCAATTTTGAAAGAATGCAATTATGGTATAGAATTTCAGCTACCTTTGGGCTGAGGCCTCTGGAGACACACAAAGAATTAGTGTATTGTTGTGTGATACATTTGTGAAATCATGTTCCCCTAATATTCTCCTCTAAAGCTACAGTGCAATTACTATAGCTAAAAATCATGTCTGTCTTTTCTTCTGTTGGCAAAAAAGTCTATTAGCAGCCTAAAGGCTTATTTTCAGTTTCCAGAAATCAAAAATGTGTGTCAGCTAAATTAGCATTAACTAAGGCAGCAAGAGAGCTGCTCTGCTGACGACAAGCAGCACTCACTGGGAGCCAAGCACTGAAGGTAATAGATGTGGTGGTGGTGCAGGTCTCCTGATGAAGGTTCTCCACCAAACTGGCTCATGCACACCTCTCAGCTCTGCCAGCCTTTTCCAAGTCTAGGTGTGAGCAGAGATAAAACATGAGGAAAGATGTGGGACCAAAGTCAGTTGAACAAATCTAAGTGACAGGCAAATGTGACATGTAAAACTGCATCCCCCATCACCATCACACCTGACTCCTGGGCTGTTAAACCCATGACCTTTTGCTGTTTTCCTTCATGCAGATAACAGAGCATCTAGGGATTAAATTCACTGGCAGAAAGAAAATCCAGGTATTCCTGTCTTTGTGCAACTGGCTTGATGATTCTGCACTAGGAATATCTGTCCCAGAGAGCTCCAAGTGTAACATGGCTTAGGCTTATCTTATTGACAGGGCAAAATAAAGGTGGGCAGGAGCTCAGAGACCAGGTATATTGTTCAGAATAGCTTAAAACTTCAGCCATGAAAGCTGGAAATCCAGTTTAAGACCAAATGGTTCCTAATATCTGTTTTACTTCAGCTAAGCTTCTGCTCAAGGTTTTCACAATTTATTGAGAATACTGATATTAATGATATCCAATGAAACAAAAAGTCAATTACTATAACCAAGCCAGTTCCTTAACACCATTTTGAGGCCATTGGATTGCAAAGTAACTTCAGAAATTTTGCTTTATCCTACAGAAAAGCCTGACTATTACAGGCAGTTTTCAACTGCTGAGGACACTTGACCGCTAAAGACACCATGCACACTCATAAAGCCCCAGAAGAACAAATTCAGCACCCAATAACTAAGAAAAAGAAAATTACATTTCCATCAAGCAGCATCACAGGTCACTAATATTTTGCCATGCCTAAGTCTGAAAGAACTCAGGATAAAGACTGAGATTTGAATGTGGCACAGCTGCTGTACTGAGGTGCATGCCAGGGCTTTGCAAGGCACATGGGCAATGAGGTGAGCCTTCATTTTGCACCATTCCCTGCACACCAAGCCCTCATATTTTCACCAAGTCTGTTCCCAGCTCCTCCAGACTATCAAGTGGTTGCAGGTTAGGTGCTGAATTAAGTACAGAATTATTGACCCAGATCCTGGTTTGGCCAGAGCTCCTCTTTACATTGAAAGAGCGAGGAATCTTTTACTTAAACCTGTTTAAGGCTGAAGACTTGTGGCTAAACTCTGCTGTGGGTCTTCTATACTCTGTGAGTCCACAGGACCAGGTGAAAGTTCATTTCAGCTTCCTGAGTTGCAAGAGCATGATATACTCTGGGACCTTCTATCCAAACCATCACACCAGCAAGACTACATTGCTTTTTCTCCACTTTTACCCTATAGGAACTCCTACAGTCTGAGTACAGCCTGATTCCTGCAGCACACAAAGCTCTTCCCTCCTTTACATCTGTATTTTCCCATATAGATATAAGAATTCCCCTTACACCAATTTTTCAGGAAGTGTTCTCCTCAATATTTGCATGAGGTCTCACACACTCTGAGCAGCCTAGACAAACAACAAAATATTTAATGTTTTACACAAAAAATCAGCTTTATCATGTTTGCAAAACAGTCACCTGTGAGACACTTGCTGTACTAACAAACAGCAAAGCCCTCTCTTTTCAATCCCCCAAGTAAGGCACAACACATGCATTACATCAAAGTTTCTTCCTGCATCATCCTCCTTCATTTCTAACAGAATTTACTAGCAGCAGTCTAGAAAATATCTCCTTACTCTTTAATAGCAATTAAAAATAAAAATCTCAAAGCCATGCAGTAGCAGAATCCCTAAAAATAACTGTGTATGTAAACGCAAGAGCATCAGAAATTTTCACTGAAAAAATCTCCATGCTCTTATGTATGAAGGCAAGAACCACTATAATGTCTTTGCTTCACTCATCTTGCCACAAATAAGGAGGGGAGAGCAGTACCAGGAAATTTAACTACAGTAAACCAAAGAGCTTGAGTTGACTTTTTTTTTTATGATAGACACGTAGGTAGAACAATTATCGAAATGTCCTGGTTGACAAAGATTACACATTGCTTTTCTTTACACTTGGTTCTGAACAGCAACCAAAAAAAAAAAAAAAAAAAAAAAAAAAAAAAAAAAAAAAAAAAAAAACAAAGGNATAAGGCACAGTTTCAATCTCAAGAGCACTCGCAGGAGCACTGCAGGGGTCAGAGTGCAATCCTTTGCCCCGTTTAGCGGCTGCAGGCTCGCCGAGCTGAGCTGAGCTGGCAGAGCCCACCCGGCCGCGCTGGGCCGTGGCAGAGCCGCGGCTGCGGGACGGGCACAGGGACAAACACGGGCTGGCACCTGCACCTGGCGGTGCCTCGGCAGGTGGCGGTCACACCTGTAACACGTGAGAGCCCAGCCCCCGCACACAGCACAGGGACCGCCTGCAGCCGTCCCCGAAAATGACCCAACAAAAAACCCCACCAAAAGCGCGCCGCAGCAAACCCCATTCACGGTGAGCACACGGGAACCCCAGCCTGGGGAGAAGCGCTCGAGTAGAAACAAGGCGTCTTCCAGCACCAACAGGAAATCCCAAACCCCGAGCGGCTCCCTGGCACTTAATTTGCCCTCTTTTACAGGATTTTCGGAAGAGACGGTGGGGTTCTGGCGGCTCCCGCCAGTACCCGATCCCCCGGCCCGCGTTGCCGGTTGCCGGCCCGACGCTGCCCCCTGCCCGCGCTCCGCGGCCGCGCAGCCCCGAACGCTCGCTCCCGGGGCTCTCCTTCCCAGCCTCCGGGCAGTCCGCCTCCGTTACCTCCGAAGGGAGTCGGGCTTTCCCCCTAAACACCGCGGGAATAGGAAAAACAGCTCAAAACTCCCCTCCTCTTCCCCGTCTCTCTCCCCTGTACCTGTTCATTTAGGGACTGACTTTCAAAATTATGTGGGAAAAATAAAACTGAGAAGTTTACCTCCCCGCCACGCAATAATTCCGAATATTCCCAACTGCAGCCAGAAAACATCGTTGCTGCTGTGCGCCCTTCTGCACCAAAAACCACATCAAGTGGCCTCTTCTCCCATTTGCCCATTAACTAAAGTCTTAAGATCTGATTATCATATATTGAATTTTACAGTACTTTGATTAAGACAATTTTTTTAACTGGGAAAATGAGGAGTCAGAGCACAGACTGAAACACAGATCAGCCTTACAGGAACGCCACCTGCTCCAGCAGGAGGGACAAGGGATCCTTTGGGATTTTACCTGTGTGTTCTCCAGAGCAGACTCTCTGCAACAATCTCACAAGAGGCGGCTCATGCTGCTCTCCTCATGTGCTGCACTCCCCAGATACACAACTGATGAAGTCTAGTGCCATCACCACCTCACAGGTTTGCACAAAATGAACTCTTGAATAAAAAAGTGCACAAACCTCTGCTTTGCTTCCAAACCAAGCACAAACATCTCCTAATCCTGATGAAGTTTGCTAAACCCCCCGAGTGAAGCTGCTAATCAGCCTGTCCCTGCCATTCACCAGCAGCAATTAACTGCTGCAACACACAGCTGACATTCAAATTGATTTCCTGCTGGCCCTGCATGCCCCTCCCTGCTGCCCGTGGGTGCTTTCCATGGGCTGCAGCCCGGAGTGGGCAGGGACAGAGCACCTGGGACACCAACTCAGCTCAGGGGACAGGAGGGCATGGCTGCAAACTGGGCAGGACCATCCCTGTGCCCCTGGCACTGTTCAGGACAAACCAAACCCTTGCTAATGTTCTGCAAAGAATTCTTCCTCTCCTGGAAAGAAGGTTTCAAGGAGTTCAGTCATATTGGTGATTTTCTTCCCCAGTAACTACAAAGTCCACTCTTTTCCCCATTTTTAGAAGACTAAGTTATTTACATAATTTTAAAAAATAATTCCTCTTTTTTTTCCTTTTTTTAAAATAAAACCAGTCAGTGTCTAATAGAAGACACAGCTTTACCTCAGAAAAATATTTGCTTCCCCCATATTCAGTAGGAGAACTCAGTTTTTACCCCATTTCAAAGGATCAACAATGTTATCAAGAAGAAAAAACTCACATTACCTTTGAGATCAGTTTTATTATTCCAGGGGACATTTTCAGTCACAAATCATTACAGGTTTGTAGTCCCAAGCCACTATAGGTTGCTCAGCTGTGACTTTCTGAGAGGAAGGTCAGCTACACAGATAGAGAGATGTGTGCCCCAAAACAGCAGTGATCTGAGTTTGCAGAGCAGCCTCATTATCAGCACCAGCAGCAAAGAGGATTTCTTAAAATTACCTGACAATTTTTTCTGAGGCTTGATCTTTTGTACTTCACTTAAATCCTACTTATTTTAGGCCTGTTTTAAGCTGATTCCACGCAATCTAAGAGGAAACTTTCATTCCCTTCATTTTACACATTTTTCGATTACACTATTCTTTTGTTTCTGTGTCTGGTGAACTGGGTCTCATCAGAACAGCTTAGAAAGCTGACAATAAGAGAAAATCTGCCCTTAAATTGGTCTAAACACACTTTTTAATGAGTTAGTCCTCACAGCAGAAATTCCCTTTAAGAAGGATACTAGGACACATCAAGGTCTCCAGACTCAAGAGGTGCATCAATGTTTTCACTCTGCAGCATTAAAAGGCAATAGACCCTGTGGGCAAAACAGCTAAAAACTCCTTCAAAATTCTTCTTTCAAAGCCACATTTGAGCAGACCCACAGCACTGGAGCACTAACCCAAGGAGTGTTCTTGTTTGGTCCCCTTCCCTAGGGACAAAGGGAATGGCAGGGACATGGCACAGCCAGCGAGGCTGATCTCCAGAGTGAAGCACAGCAGAGCAGGGGCTCCTGCAGGGCTGCACCCCTCTGGGACACAGCAGGGCTCTTGCAGGGGCAGAGCACCCTCATGTCCTTCCCTGGGCACAGTGTCACCTGGAATTCCCTGGGCTGGTGGCAAGGGGGAACATCATCACTCCAATCCCTTCCTCCTGGAGCCTTTGCCAAGCAGAACAGGTTACACTGAATTATGGGGGCTTGTCCTGAGATTCGTATTTAGATCTGGCACTGCCTTCCCCTGCACATGTCCCCTCAAATATAAAATATTTGTGCATTGAAATATAACAGAGGGAGCTCCAGTCCTCCTGCCCTTGTGCAGAAGTTGAGGGTCAACCTTCAACTCCAGCCCAGCTCATTTATTTAGGTCTCAGTTCCATTTCCCTGTATTTAAAAAGGAGAGAGCAGTGCTCCCTTCAAAGAAGGCCTAAAGTTTGTAAAGTGTTTCATGAGGCTGAGACCATAAGGGCTGCAATGGGCAAAATTCCATTTTTTTATTCTTGTATTGATTTTATCTCTGTGTACATTCATTATGCTTGAGGACACAGAATACCTTCCATACAAAAAGTTATTTGGGGAGGCCAAGATGATGCATGATTTTAATCAAAATATCTGGGAAGAAGTCCCACTCCAGGAAAAGTTTTGGTGCATCAGCAGAAAAAATGAATATCTGAAGAACAGAGCTGTTATAGGACATCTAATTAAAAACAAAAAATCTTGAAAAACAAACTCTCATTATTGGTCTTCCTACCACAGTAGATGGGTTCTTTCCAGAAGCATTGCCCAGGCACACAAGATTGTGTTTGTGTCTCACACAAAAGACATTCAGCACAAGATATTACTCTGAAAAAGTAGCTAAAGACTTTCACTTCAATATTTGCTGCTAGTCATTGAGTACTTCACTGTTGCCATCTTGGGGAGCCTTCTAAACCCATTGCCAGGTTACAAATTCAGTTCTGCAAAAGACTGGCTCAGTCTTTATCATAAAACATTTCACCAGTTGAATATTTCAGTGTGTTCACTGCCATCATAAGGAAGCATTAATGGTGATAAAATAATCAGTCAGCAAAAATTCTATTACTTCTCCCTTAGTAAATGTGATCATTATAGCCTCACTCAAAAGTTTCTCATTTCCTGAGGGATCAGAACAACTATTAGCTAAAAAGCACAGAGAAGGTACAACTGACACCCATTAAATGTGTATAATCCCATTGCCATAGAGAAACCCCACAGAAATTGCACCCTGAATATCTGTTTCAGGTAGGTGGCTTAAAGTATTCTTTCATTAGGATTAAGAACAAAAAATGTAGCAGGGAAAGATATAACTGTGTAACACAGCCCTTCTCCTGTGCTCCCTCTTGTATTTTGCCTTTCTGTGCATTGAAAATTTATTCTTTTAACTGGATTAGTTAGTTAAAATGCACAGTATTCTTTTTAAATGGCTCTCCATATTTCTCTCTGTGGATTACTTTGAAGCACAACATGTCTATTCTTTTGAACAGGTTCACTCTCTTCACAGGTGTTCATTAAAGTGTGCTCAACTCTGATCCCCTTAGCACTGGAGTATGCAGCTTTTAAAAAGGACCCAATATAAACCAGCATTGCTGAACTCTTCAATGCTGAAAAATGGAGATTTTCAAAAGGAAAATCAGTGTTTTAAAGACCACACATGTTCATCCTGAAACAAATAGTGACCTACTTAGTAACCAGTTTTTTAAAAACCATTCTTTGACATTTACAGAGGAGAAGAGCCACAGCAGAGCACAGTCGATGTGTAAATCTCCCATTGCTGGTGAGAGCACACAGTGGAAAACCCACCACCCTATAAATAATAGAGGTGATTTTCTCAGCATCTTGTTTACTGAAAAACTGACATCATGGAGGAGAGAGGCTGAATAAATAACCAGCTCCTCAGATGCTTTCCTTGGTACCCTTTGCATTCACACAGCACTTACAGGAACATCATTTCTCACACATCACCCTTCCCAAACTGTCCTAGATTTTGTCCAGATTAAGTACCACTAGGCCAGGTCCACATAAGCAAGTATTTTGGCAATAAATCAGTAGGTGAAAGTGGATGCTGCTCCACCCCCCTACATCTCCATTCTGTGTATTTCAAATTTGCCTCCCTGCAGACTTCATCTGGCCCTGGACCAAATGCCCTCAGTGCACACGTGGTTGGATGCTTTCACCTCTCAGGTCTCCTCCCAAGAGGCAATAAAGCAACACAAAAATTGCATTCTGGTAGTTTTCCTCACGGCTGTGCTGACAAGAGTCACCCAGAGATTCTGGGTCTGAGGCATGAGCTCAGACTGGGGGCACTGTGCTGCCCTTCAATGCAGCTTTACCTACCAGGGCTTGAAAACTTTCAGGTGGGGGAAACACTGAGTCCTCCTGGGAGCCCAGTCAGTGAATGTACCCTCCTAAGACAGTCATGACCAACAGCACCCAAAATTAAAAAGCAAGGATCACCTCTTACCAGTTTTCCTGAGGTATTGCAAGCTTTTTGCTGTACAGCATCTTCACTGACAGAAATGGATGGAAAGACAGACAAGTCTTCTCAACATTTCCCTTCTTTTTTAGCTGTTCAAATATCTCCTGCATGTGCCAGTTAGTTTAGGCTGGCAACCTGAAACGTGGCAGGAGGCATCTGCTATATGTGCCAATGGAGTTTTGCACTGCAAATTCATTTTATAATTCAATAATCACTCATGGGCCTTAGTGGAGTGCATTCCCTGTAGGCAGCAGCAGGAGTCATCCCCCACCAGCTTTCAAAATAACCCTTTGTAGTGCACAGAAAATGCTGGATCCCTTTAAAACTGAATTTGTATCATTTCAAGTTCTTCTTGTAGACTTCTTTGAAGATTTCAAAGACTTTAACAAATATTAAATATGCTTCTCTTATTTGGGGAGAATATTAAAATACCCTTAACCAGTAGAGAGACAAAGGCAGAGAGACTGCTAAGTGCTGCATGTCATTGGTAGGAGAGGGAAAAAAAAGGGAAAAACAGTAAGAATCCTCATCAATATCCCCTAACTTTATGAGACAAAGCTGTCCTGTCAAACAGATTTCAGGCAAAAAGAGAACTCAAGTGCCCACAGCCGTCACCTAAGCACCCCACACTGAAACAGGGTAGCTATCTGCTCAAAGGATATTTATGTAGCTTACATAAAACCACACTAATAAGACTGAACAATCCTTGGAGCACAATTCTCACCTGCCCTGCCCAGGCAGGGACCTGCTCCAACCCTGTGCAAAAGGCATTGTACTTTTAACTTGCTCTGACTCAGCAGCAACTGGAAGAAAAGAACTCAAGAGAACAACATCTGGAATTCATGGTGCTGCAATTGCTGGGTTACCTTGCAGAAGAGATGCTGAGACCTTGGTCCTTCAAACGTGGTTTTGTCCTGGTGTGGTCACTGCTACACGTGAGAAACTCATGGAAGTGATTGTTCAAATGTCCTCTGAACGGGAAATTCAGACACATGAGCAATCCCTGCTGGAGTAACTTCTCTGATGACACCTGGCTCTTCCTTGTCATTTCCTGCAGCTCCAGACAACTTTTCTGTGCAGTTATTAAACTGGAATTGTGGCTTGTTCCATTCTGCACTGCAGTCTTTTGCATGTGTGTAAAATGCACGTGGACAACTGTTGTGTAATGCTACAAAATTCACTTGTGAATTGGAATTTCCAACTCCATGGACATGCTAAAGGTTTTGGTACCTTGTTGCATTCCCAAAATCAGAGACCAAAAGGTCCATTTTCTCTACATGTTGCATAACCCTGCTTGTCAAAAAAACATGAATATCCTGATTTTGAAGCAGTGTTGTGTTCTGGTATTTCATGAAAAACAAGCAACTGACATTTCTTAAATCCATGTACTTCATTGACATTTTGATGAACTGACTTAGCCTTATCAGAAGTCATGACTCCTGAACTTCAAGTTCCATAAATAAACAAACTATTTTCTTCCCAATCATTAGCTCCCCAAAGCAAGCTTCCTCTTTCCTAGTGCACCCTGCTACACTCATCCCAAAAATCTTTAGAGAAATCAATGCATTTCTTGTCAGTCTCCATTTCCTTCCATGCACTGAAAAACTACAATTTCCAGAAGGCAATGCCTACAAGGTAAAAACTTAATTGTAGATACAGTCAACAAAACCTTTTGAATTGGATCAGATTAACTTAAAAATAGAAGAACTAACAAACTACCACAACCTTTATGAAAACAACCCAAAGCAAATACTTTTTTCCTATTGCCAGAAATACTTCCAAGCAACAGATAGAGAAAATATTGATTTGTGCAAAGGCACCTTCCCAGCGTGGAGTGCTCACCTGGACCTGCCATCCAGCAGCTTACAAAACAACAATGCAGCAGAGGCTTCTGTTGTGTTCAGAGCTGTCCTAACAAGGTCATTCCCTTGTCCTGCACCCCTCAATAGTGTTTCTGCTTTTCTCTGTTTAACCAATTACTGAAATAAAAGCATGAAACCGTCACTCCAGCCAGGGCAGAAGTACAAGACTGCCTGTTTCACAACAGTGATAGTTCACTCCTTTAAATTTCCTTCCCAGTTTTTCAGGCTGCAGAAGTGCAGAAATGTATCAGGATTATTCCTGATGTTGAGCCAAAATCCCTGATCCAGCAGAAAAACATTTGAGCAGCTCTTTGCTGCATCAGTGTTCACATGTTTTCTAACTTAAAAATGTGCATATTGTTTTTGCTTCTCAAAAATTATATTAACTCTAAATCAATTTAAAGCAATCCAAATTTTAATTGGCAAAGTAGGAAGGAAGATCTCTCCATCATGATACTGGTTAAGAAGAAATTTAAAATCACCAGTATAGAAAAAAAATACCCCAGATCATAAACATTGATTGATCTTTAATTTCTAATAGAAATTGAGCCAAAAACTTGCCTGTCTGAAATAATAACCATAGATTTATTATAAATGTGCCAATAACACTTTTCCAAGATAAATATGTTTCAAATTACAATAAGTATTTGAGTCACTGGAGAATTTAGAGGTTTTTTTGCTCAAATTCCTTAGGAAACCAAAACACATCTACATTTTGTTTCTCATTAACACAGCAGTATTAATCACTGCAATGTTTCTGTGTACTTAAATATGTAAGCACTGGCATTTAACTATGTAAGGTGATCAAAACAAGCAAGCTTAAGTAGGAAAAAATATCAAGACTATGTACTTTCACCTGGAATTTTGTTGATGTAGGTACTCCTTGAAATGCTATCATGTTTTAATATCTTACTGAACAGCAAACTGAACCATAGCTCCACTGTCAACAGAAATTAAATCAATTGACCTTTATGCTTGATTAAAACAGAAAATATCAAATATAATAATAAAAATATCAGAGCAGAGCTCTGGTGGCCTGTGTAATCACAAGCATTACAAGTTTAGAACTACAAGCAACAGAAAAACATTTACACATAGTTCAGTAATTAAACACTAAATTCTAATTATGGTCATTTGTTTCTTGTTCAGCTATGGAGGTGAAAAAATAGTCTTTAGTAAGATCACATGAAATTATTATATATGCTTTATTGGCAGGCTGAATGCAAGTCTTGTACAGTGCTCAAATTCTGTATTTACCTTCAAATTAAGAGCTAAACTGGACTTCAGTGGGGTTTTGACTTCACAACACAAATTACTCTGATACTAAGATATTATCTCAAGTCCATTCATCACAGATCACATCTGCAGAGGGATTTGATTGGATCTCAACATAAATCAAGATTTTTTTTTTACCCTATGGATTAAATTATGAACATTTTTTGCCTAAATAGAGAGAAAACAGGTGTTCTATGTGTATAGAAAACAGCAAACAGAGCAAGCTCCCCCTCTCAATCTACACAGAGTAAAAAAAGGGTTACATACACATCACCATGGTGGCTGTTGATTTATTTAGGTAAAATTTTCTCTTACTAAGGAATTCTTGGATTGTCACAATCAGGTGTCTCCAGAGCCTGCACAACATTGAGAGCAGCATTCAGAGAGTAGAGAATACATCCTTCTCAAATTCCCTCCTGATGTGGTTCTATCCACTGATCTCAGCTCCCCAGCACAGACCACACCTACCTCTTGGGTAAGTTTGCCTAGAACATCCTTCCAAATTGTTCCCTAAGTTCTTACAGGGGAATTTACCTTTTCACACTAGTGTAACAAAATAAGGCCAGTCAGCATCTGGCAGATGTGGTTCCTAGTTTGCCTAGAAAACAGAACTCCCTGCAGTCCATATTCACTCTGTGGTGAATCCCCTTTGGCCCACAGAAGGTTCCTAGGTCACCCTGACTGCAAGCCAAGACATTCTTGATACACACCTTCCATACCTTCTGCACTGTTTTCTTCTTTTCCACACTTCTGACACATGGTGAATCAAACACAGTGCTTGGACTCTATTCCATGGACAGACAATGGCTTCAAGAGGCAGCAAAAGAGTCTGGAACTAATTTGAAGCCAGATATATTCAGATTTTCTGCAGATTGCTTTTCTAATTACAGCAGAAGTAAACATTTTCCTCCTGGCACATTCCCCACCAAACACTCACTGAGACATAGAGCTGCAAGTTCTAATGGCACCATCCACTAATTCCACATACTCTCTCATCCTTGAAATGGAAAAGAAAATTATCACATATCCTACTCAGGATAAGCCAAGCTTTTGCTCCTTCTGATATGACATATCTTTGCTCAGTGGCTTCCCTGATTCTAAAGAATCATTGAACTTTTATATGAAAACCCAATTACCTCCAAAGCCAGCAGTGACAGCAGCTTTGCCACCTGCCACACCAGCAGGGTCAGTGGCCTTTTTTCTCTGTCTGAGCTGGACTAGGCTGCCTGAGGAGCACCAGACTCACCCTCCACCTCCTGAAGGCAAGTGAACAGAAAACTTATTTTCCCCAAGAGCAGAAAGAGGAAGACTCAGCCTTGCTGATGGATGGCTCCAACATCAGCCAGGCCATGAAAACTCAGAGAGAAAGCTGTCTATGTGTGTGGGAAACCAGGAGAGGGAAAAATTGTTAGTCAACCCATTTCAGCAGAACGTTTGCTCTGTTTTGGAAAGGACACTCTATACTGCCTGCAGCTGCTCTGACAGGCTCTCCCTGAGCTCTCTCCTGCATTACTTACCCAACAAGTCCAAACTCCTCTGGCTCCCTCCAGCAGGAGGGCCAGCCTTAGCATCCTTTACTGCCTCCTGCTTTTCCAGCTGTCAGGCAGCAGCAGGAATTCCCTCCCTGCATAGCTCTGCAGACTGGGATTTTGCACCTGGCTCACTCCCAGGGACATCCATCACCACTCTAGGCAGTGGGAAACAGCTTTTCCCTGTGAATTCTTCTCTCAAAGATACTTGCATTTTTGAATTACAAACATCTTAATGCCATCAGAGCCTGCAGGGCAACAACTGAAATGACAGAAAGTGATTCCTCAATTCCCTGCATGGCTGGGAGCCAGGAATACACTAGCTCCACGTGGATCCTCTCTTCCACTTGAACCAAGCTGCAGTTTGACCAGCTCTATTTTCTCAAAAAGATAAATTTGGTTTTAATCTGTTCCAGACAACAAATGAGCTGAAAGCAAAGATATCGGTTTCTAGATAAATTTGCAGGTTTCCTTGGCTTGTCCAAAACGTTATCCCACTCTCATATTCCCCCCTACAGACATAACCACACCCATGTTTACAGCTTCACCTCAGACCTCCAGTCCCTGTAACTTACCTGACCTTACACACCAACAGCCCAGACAGAAGAGCTTTACTCTTCCAGCTAACATCTTTCCATAAGCACAGCTTTCAAAGTGCTGGTTTGGCACTGGTAAGGAGTTTCAGTGATCATTTTAGCCACTTTTACCATTTGGGTACATGCTATTTAAAAAATTATAAAATTAAGAGAAGAAACAAGAAAAAGGGGGTGGGGGGAGGAAACCACAGCCAGTTACAAAGGATGTGTCTTTTCCATTAAACCATGCAAATTTTCTCTATAAGGAAAGTTTTAACCACTACCCTAATTGCACAAGTAGGACTCTAGTAGTGAGGAACATATAAACCTGGCTGTCTGACTTGCTCAGCATAACTGCTCATCCTGGCTGTTTGGCTTGGTAAAGCCCACCCACACATGGGACAATGGCTCAGATATTCTCAGACAGGTTTCCTCTCCCTTTTACCAGCAGTCTTTGTAGCAACCTATCTTTACATCTGCAGGCTGTAGTAAGCTTAATGTATAGACAGCAAAGACTACTTCAGTTAGCCATTAGGGAAAGCTTTGCAATGGTGGGGATAATTAATAGGTCACCAAAAGATAAGAGATTGTTTTAGTCGTTGGAGATTTTCCATTACAGTTCAGGCAACATCAGACAGGGATGAATTGCTGCTCCCAATCAATCACACTTGCTACAATTCTGTGTGTCTGTGCTGGGATGCAGAAGCCACAGCAATGGCCTCAGTTTATCCAGTAAATATTCTGGAGCATCACTGAGCATGCTGTGAAACACCACCAGATCAGTGAATGCATGGGAGCTCCTTAGCAATGAGAAGTCACAGGAGAAGCAGAACAATGCACTGGAACTGAGCACACGGCAAATGTACCCTTGTGCACAATTCACTCTACTAAGCTCAGCTTAATTTCTGTTTGAGCCTCTAAATGCCCCTGGCCCCACAGCAGGGTAGGAGAAGAGTGATCCAAACCCTGTGTTCCAGTTAGAGGCTATTATTTAATAAATATTTCTCATTTTTATTCTTGTTTATTCATATCAATTTATAGCCATCAATGTAGCAGCAAATAATAAAATGCTTGGGCCAAGCAGAATCACATCCAAAGCAGAAAGTAAGTGAAAATTTATTGAGGTCTTTGAATGTGACAGCACCTTTCCTTCTGCTAGAATTGCTTGACTTCTGATTCCCCTAGAGCTCTGCCTTGATGCAAACAATTGCTCACCCACAGAATTTATAATCCCTGTCAACACTTCCAGGAATGCTGTGATATTTTTGTTTTTCTTTTTGCTTGCTCCCATTTAAAATATAAAACAAAAACTTGGCATAGCCCACACCTACCCGTCACATTCCAACAACCAGTTGAGACTGGCAAGAGGATTTGACTTTTGATAATCATTCAGAGATGGATTACCATCAAGCATATGGCAAAAAAAAAAAAATCAAGAAGAAATAGCAAAGTGTCTCAGATTCTCAGCAAATATATCCTCTGAATGTTCTTCATCGAATTGTTACTGCCTCTGCAAGTCAGACAAGGCCAAATCACACCTGAGCCCTGCCTGCCTGCTGCAGTGTGTCCAGCATTTCCCGAATTACCCCACCACTGAACACTAGAGAGCAGCCTTTCTCCAGCATATTAAGAGTGGCACAGTGCTTCTCCCTCTGATTGCTGGAAGAAAATTGACCCTTATTCTAAGAATTCAGTGCTCTCCACAGAGAAAAAAAATTCAGATGTCTGATCATACCAGACAGAACTATAAATCTTCTATATAGCATAATCATGGCATTTTTTATGGATACCAGCTGTTGACAGTTTGCACCCAGCCTTCAGAGAGTCACACATTTTTATTGCAGACTTTATTTTCTCATCTGGGTTACTTGTATTAGTGCTGCACTAAAAAGATCCAAAACAATCAGACATGGCTCCAAAGGGAGCTTGAAATTGGTAAGGAAATACTCGAGTCTGTTTATAGCCTGCAACCTCAATTTAAAGGGTTAAAGAACATAATGAATTGACAGCAACAGTGGGGATTAGACCAAAGTGTCTTTAGTGGTAACTCTTCTCAGGACTGCCTGCATTAAGCCCACCAAACTTAGGCCTTTGGAGTGCTCAGGCTCTGCACTGACCTAGCAGCACTGCAATCTAAAATTCCTTTCCTACCTGCAGGTTATCTGTTCATCCTGACTGGCAGATCCCCAAGGTTTCCTCCACAGCCACCCCCTCTGCTTGGGCACGTCTCTGACAAAGCCTTTGTAGGACTGGAGGGAAAATGTTGTGTTGTACCTCTGCAGGGCTGGCTGAAAGGGATACCCATTAGTGCTGCTGGTGACAGCAGTCTGACACAAAACCTGTCCCCTGAGCAATGCAGCGTGGCTCTCAGCTCATCTGCTGGAGCCCTGAGTCACCAGAGTGAAACACCACCAGTTCTGCTGCTAAAAATCTGCTGGCAGCTTCCTTGCATTTAGAATAACTTCAGTAAATGTCATTCAGTCCAAGACATGCTTTAGAAGGCACAGAAGAGAAAGGCATATCCCTCACCTATTGTGGCAGAGACATGTTCTGAACCCAGATAAGGCATTTTTTACATGTGTGCTATGAGATCCCACTGAACTAAGGTGTACAAATGTACACTACAGCTGTACATCCGTGTTCAAATTGTCCTTTTCACAGTGCCTTGCACTTTGGCACCTAAAGTCCCAGTGTTGCTAAGAATACTTACTGGCTTTTGAATCATGATCATAGCTCATCATTCATCACCATGACCATGGGATAACCTGCATTCAGGCAGCAGCAAAGACAGAAGCAAATATTTTCAATAGCCAAACCATAAGTGGCTCTCACTTCTGTTCAAAGAGGGGGTTGTCAGATATGGTCTTAGGGTGATTGCTCCCTTTGGAATTAGAGAGCAACAGTAATTCCTTGGACTCTGCCCTCCCATCACATTGTTATTCCTGTTTCTTCCCTTATTCTGAATTGCAGTGTTCTGTCCAGGACAGTGTGTTTCTATGTTGGCCAGCACAGGAGCCTCAGGGGCCCCTACTTTCATCTGCCATACAAATCCTTAGATTAGATAGAAATACATTTTTGGATTGGCCTGCTCTACAAGCTTCCTATGACACATTTCAGGTTAACTTGTAATCATCTGTATTTAAGCATCTGTATTTACCCACAGGAGCATCACTGCATCATGAGCACTTAAGTCACACAGCAAGGGCAGATTTTTGCCCATTTGCAAAGATATAGTAAACCACAGTGGATTCATTACAGATTGTCTTCTTGGCCAATAATAGCTCAGTTCAAAGAAGAAATTTATTTGGGAGCTTACCTGTTGGAAATAAATACAACAGATTTCTGTATTTTGTCATCCAGTTCCCTTCTTCCCCAGCAGACAACACCAATCTCACTCCAGGAAAACATCAGATGGAAAGGGAGGAACCAGAACCAGCCCCAGCAAGGTCTCTACCCTTGGCCAGCCAACAGGAGAACCCCTCACTACATGTCAAGAACAGCACATATGAAGATATCAAAAGAAAAAAAACCTATGAGATAAAACAAGTATTAGAGGCTCATAAATGAAATGCATACAAGCAGTGGAAGATGCACTGGTGGGTGAAGCCTGGGGGAGCCAAGACTACAACCAAAGCATCCTAGACATCTTGTAACCCTGCTTGTATCATGTGGCCTTCGAATGATCAGTACCAATGAGCCAGTAATACTGAAAATATTTAACACTCCACCTCTCCTTTTGTCTCAAACACCTAAAAGTGAGAAAATACACTGCATGTCCCAGTGAGCAGCATTCTTTAATTCAGAGCTCCCAATACTTTCCTGGTAACAAAACAAAACTAAACTCAACTCATCCACATTTTTAATCCTCCACCACACAAAGAAACAGTAGATATTTCCTTCCTTCTAATTTGCATAACTTTAGTTCTACAGTAATTACTATATGTGAGAAAACATTTACTACAGTGTAAATATGAAGAACTGTGGCTATTTGGTTTGAAATATGGAAACAGAAGATAAAAATGGGGTACAAGGAAGAAAGAAATAAAATGAGGTTTAATAAAATAAGTTTTGTCTCAAGTACTCATTCATTGAAACAGGAATGTTAAACACTCAGATTAGTCAAGTTTCAAATCCGAATAAAAACTTTAATTCTACAAATGTAGAACACAAAGAATTCAACACAGCTGATGGGAAATTACCCTGTAAGGACTGTAAGTCCTCTTGTGGCAAATGAAGATAGCAAAAAATGGCTTCTTGTTGTTAAAGTGCTCTGGAGTGGAGTTGCTTGGTTTGGGTTTGTTAATGTAAACAAAAGAATCCACAAAGTTACTTTTGTAATTTTCTTTCTTTTCCTGCTCAGCATATTTGGTGCTGGATAGCAGAAACTCTGAACCAGAACACCACTAATCCAAAGTCTTATTTTCTTAAATTACAACAGCATTTTAAAATATCTCAGCTTACAATGATCAAAAAAGACCATACACAATAGTTTCTCCAATGAAAAATGCAGATTTGATTAAATTAAAATATCCCACAAGAAATGTCTTTTCATGCTTACAATATTGAACCATGTCACTTTTTAAATTTGTATGAGAAGAAATAACCATAGGAACCTTATCAAATATTCTGATAAGGATTTAAAAAAGCCTGTTACTCCTTTTGGTTAAAATTCCTTTTGCTTTCATTCAGGATGAAACCAGTAGACAGAAATTCTGCTTCCTACTCAGCTGTTAGCAACAGCTTTGCTAAATTCTAAATTCTTCTCATTCTACTTAGCTAAATTTGTGAGGAGTCCTCCATTAGCTCAGACAGGCCTAGAACAGGCCAAAGAAACACAAAAGAGCCATGTGAGGTGTGTCTCAGACTTAAAGCTCTTCTCCAGAGCTAAATCACCTCTGATGTCTGTTCATTCCCAGGACTATAAGGTGCAGGTCACCCTTCTCCAGTCCCACTGCCAGTTCAGTTCTGCAATTGGCACAGGGACTGATCTTTCTTAAACAGGTCCAAATATTTTTGCACCAAAACTATTACAGGGCAAGTAGCAAGTGATGGGTAAGCCCATGATCTTTCACTGGCAGTACCCTGAAATGGAAAACCATTCAAGATCCATCAGGCAACGTTTAAATTCCTGTTCTGACTTTTTCTTGACCTCCTTTTACCCCTTTATATGTCATTCATGGCCCATGTTCCCTTTTTTCCTAATTTGTTGCTGCTTTACAATACAGGCAGACATTTGTTAACTTTGACTGCTTTTCAGTAGTAGATACACATCAAGAAAAGCTTTACTGGAGGCTGGCAATAATGATAAGATCTAGCAAGCTGTGCAATCTGGCAAGACCATATCTGTTTAATGAAGACAACTTCTTTGCAGAGACAGTATGAAAAGTATTCCACAGGTCTCTATTTAAGGACAGAAAAAGCCAAGATAATGCAGCTTGCAATCCAGGCTAGCTGAAGGCAAGGAAGAGCCCTGTCAGCTACAAGCATGCCCTGTATCCTGTGGTGCTTTTTTTCTCCATGACTTAATATGATTATTAAGATTATCAAAATCATCACGGAATAATTTTTGTTTATAAGCATTATGTTACAAACACTTTTTTTACTTTGCTGTGCACAATGCTAAGGACATGTAAAACTGTTACAGGAGCAAGGCCAGACTGTAAAGTACTTCTGTAAAACATCCAGATTTGTGTCATTAGTCTTTAGGACTTTTGTTCCTGTACATTCTTCCCTTAGACAGAAAAATGCTTATGTGCAGAAAGTGATTCAAGCTTCCTTATGCCTGAATGGAGGTGTTGTCCTGCTTGGGAAAATGGGAAAAGCCTGGAGAGACTTCCCCCACACTTTAGTGCTTCATAGTGTCTGAAGTCAGATGGGATCTCACCCTAATGCCATGATCTCAGTGCAGTTAAAAGCATCAGGCACTGTTCTGCTGACAGCCTATGTTAATCCATCAATATCTGCAGTCTCTACGCCAGGGCAACAACACAGGAGTGAAAAAGATGTCATCTTATCAGATGAAAAGGGACACAGGCCAAGGAGACACCATTTATAGAGAATAAGCACCAGAAGTGACAAGTGAAGCCAAGGCTCCTGGGGGAGGGAATGTTGGTTTGTCCTATAATTAAATTCACCCTCCCTTTGCCAAGCTCCCTAATCCTGTTTTGAGTGGGAGTCATTTTCCAACAGGGAAAATAATATACATGGAATCAAACAACTTGCTTCAGGCAGAGCAGAGCAGGAGGGAAGGGTGGGAAGCACACTCTTCAAATAGTTTCCACTCCTGCTTTCAGCTCACTGACCTCAAGCTGTTGCAATGTGAACCTCACAAGGGGCTGCAAGGACCTGCTGGAGCAAACAGCCCTCCTGCCATGGGCTCCCTGCAGCCAGCTGGCCCCAGGAGGACACTTCAGGGGAGCAGGAAACAGCCTGACAGGACAGATGCTCACTCGTTTCACCCAAAATAGCCTCATCCTTTCAAGAGAGCCTTCCATATAAGCGTACAGCCAAGGCCCCTGAAGGCTTTCAGAAGTCTCAGGATTAGGCTTTAAGCCTGGACACCTATTCCCTGCCCTTACCTTGGCACCAATTCCCTTTGTGGCCTTGTCTCTGTTGCTCAGACGTATGACAACATTGACAGCATTTCCCGACCCCAAAGAGCTGATACATAGCACAGGTACTCCAAATCCTGGGTGATTTGCTAGTCAGACACACACTGACACCTATAAAATGCCAGATTTCCTGCTGAGCCAAATTTAAACCTCAGGAGCTTATAACCAATTTGGGCTGAGAACTTTTTCCTCTAAGTGTGAGCTCACGTGCAGTCTTGGTTTTGGCCACTGTCCCCAGAAGGGTTTGTCTTTGCTGGATTAATACAAAAATATAAGGTAAGGCAGCTGTTTGTAAAGCTGGGGTCACACAGCTCCTCTGCTCTAAGGGAAGCCTGAGCAGGGTTTCTGGTCTGACTCACCTTCAAACACTGACCACTGGCTCTCTCCAACCAGTTTTGTGAAAGTGTAACCACTTACAGTGAAATTCTACTGCAGGAGCACTTAATGTAACAGCATCATGCTGATCTGAGGGCTGCTTGGGGTTTTCCCTTGTGTCAATTTGCTTGAGGGTCTTTTGAGACAGCCTAGGTACGTCTGTCTGTTGTTTTAAATATTTTCAAGCCCATCAGATGACTGCTTGGACAATGAGGCAAAGGCACAAAGACCTGATTCAGAAATTCTGTCCAATAATAACCATCCAGCAAGAAAATAAGTTAGATCCTTGTTTCATGCATGAGTGTTCTCACTGAGAACATGTTTATGGGTTAATATTTGGTTGTTTAAGAGTTACTTGGCACTGTTCCAACACAACTGACAGCTAAATAATACATAATCGGTTTTTCAGCAAAGCAATTACTAAGTAAACTTGAACACTCTGAAGGAGTAAACGACAGGTTACAACATCTAGAACAAGATGCCACACCTGAAAAAGCTAATATTACCTGAATAACTATTATCTGTAATCACCAGAATTTGCTGAAATTATTGCTCTATTTAAGGGAAGATTAAGCCACCAGCTCTTAAAAGTACATGCTAGGAACTTGTTTACTGCTCTTCCCCTCTTGCACACACCTAAGAGATTTCATAATTATTCTAGCAGCACATTACTGGAAATTATGTGTGAACTTCAAGTTTCAGGGCCAGATTGTTCACAGGGATATAGTCCTCTTAAATCAAGCTACTCCTTCCTCTTGAAAAGCAATGTACAGAATCTGGTCTTCTATCAGAGCTCATCATTAGAGCTGTGCAAATATTAGATTTTCAGAAAGATAAAAAGATAATCTAAACTGCCAGTGTTCCATCTTTACATTTAAATGAACCCTCTCACTCCTCACTCTCAGCAAAATATTTGAGGGTCAAACAAAGTACTACATTTGAGACAAAAATCAAAACTTCATGTGCCATCCAGCTCAATTAATAGGAGCCTAAAGATTGAATTAAATAATTTGTTTTCTCCCACATGTTTGATTGAAAAGAAATAGTTAAATATTTCAATTAATCCACTCCATATATTCTGGACAAAATGTATTTAAGTACTTTCTCACCACTAAATCACCAAAGTTGTCGTTTGTTGCTACTACCATATATTAGTTCTTTATCACACTTGCAGAGAATGTGATAAAGCCACTAAGCCATACTTTTAAGCTGTTTTGAATTTCACAGTGTCAATACTGAAAACACGTAATAGTAATCAAAATCAATGCGTGTCCCTAAACAAAGGTGTAGGGATTTGGAACCAAATTGAGGTGATAATGACCACAGCAACAAGCAGCAGATGGAGAAGGCACAAATTGCCACTTCCCTTCATCCTCTGTCAGTTCAGGGCTTCTGATAATGCTACGTCATCATTAAGCCATAGGAGAGCCCAGAACATCACAAGACCGTGATGATGATGACAGAGCTGTTGGAACAGCTACATGGCCTTATTAAAAGGCATTCTAGTTCCATTAAAGTATTCCTCTGTACTGGAGGATTTTCCTGAAGTTATGTGTCTGCTCTGAAAATCACTACACTGCAGTGGTAAATACATCTTAAAGCAATTAAATGCATTTGTGCCCTCCTCAAAAACAAGATACTCTATCATCTCATCCATAAAACAAGTATCTGGAGTAAATGTGCTTTCTGCACAGGAACTCAATCAAAACCAGACCCCATCATCTAACCAGTCTGGAAGAGTTTTGACCCAGTTTTGCACTTCCCAGCAAGCCTCTCTCTCTCTAGCAAGCCAGACTGAGGGTGTGTGCACAGAGCCTGCTGCAGACACACACGAACGAGCTTTGCCCTCGCTGCAGGCAGCTTCCACACTGCTCTTCTGACACTAGCAGGGTGCAGGGCCAGTGGCAACACCTTGCCCTTCAGCAGCTCTCACCTGCACAGTGGGAGCAGGGAACAGCCGTGGCAGCCCAGTTTCTGCTCCAGGAATTGTGCACACATGGCTGAACCATTTAAGTGCCTGTTTACACACTGCTTCCAGCCCTGCCTCAGCACTCCCGTGTTTGCAAAACCTCCCAGCTTAAATCCAGCCTTGGCTCCCAGCTCCAGCCCAGTTCTGGGCCAAGTGCAACACTCATGCAGATGCACAGTGCCCTGGGCCCTAACCCTGCCTCTCTCCCACTCACTGCTCCCAGGGAAGGCAGCTGTCATCCCAGACAGGACATCAGGTGTGAGTCCTTGCTTTCAGGGCTGGAACCTGACTCCTAGATTGCTATTGTTCCACTGCGTGTCTTCAGCCTCCAGTCACTGCAAGCATGAGTAACAATGGAGTTTATGCAACTCCCTCTTTTAGTTATCTGCTCTTGTGGCCAATTTTTCTACTCTCATGTTCCATTTAATATCTCATTTTTATTTATACTCCCTCTAGGGGTGCACAAGCTGCTATTACTGGGGGCTGAAGGAATCCCTTCTCCCACAGACCTCTTATTAGCCATTTCCTATTTAATTGGATATATTTACAATGGTTTAAAATGCTGGATATCACCAAAATTAAAGGCAATAAGCCTCAGTGCAGAACATTTGTTTCAGGCTGTGTGAATTGTCACAAGGAGACTAAGTTTTATTGTATGTATTAATTATTGTATGCATTATATTTTGTATATTTTACTGTATGCATTAACACTTTGTTTTACAGGCTAATGCAAGTATTAATTTATGTATGCTTTAAAATACGCAAATAAGTCTATATTAACTCAAATATATCTGAAGGGAAATACTGATCTTCCCATGACCAAATTTCTGCCTTTCATACCTAAGCAGATACAACTAAAGCTTTTCAAGCTTTAGGGAAACAGTTTTATCAAAACTACAAAAATTAAAATCATGACATGCCCACATTTCTGCACAAGTCAATAGGACTGCTAAGAAAGTTTTCATGTGAAAACCACTTTGTGAGAATGTCTCTTTAGGAACAAACATTCCCCACCTTGCTGCAGCCCTCACAGTCCGAGTGGGAGCAGCAGATGGTGCTGTTTGATGTTGTCTTCTCCCCTCACGTTTTATTATCCCTGGAATTATCACACTATTCTTCATGCACTTCTACAGTAGCTATTAGGGAAAATTCATACTGTTACATCACCTCTTTTAATAATTATTAAATATTTATTCTGTAATGATATTTCTTTAGTGCTTTCCAGACTTGATTTGAAGGCATGTTTGTTAACATTTCCTACTGCCTCAGGAAGTGAGGGTGGTCCATCTGCCTGTCAGGTCTTTATCAAGTGCATGATAGAAGCACTCTGTCATAGCTTGTCACAGAGGGACAAATCCTCCCCAGACTGGGTGGGGCTGAAGCTATAGAAAGGGCCAGCAAACATAATTAACAATAATATTTTAACATCTTCCAAACTTCCATCAGTTTGGAGAATTCTGAGTATGTGAGCCCTATAGAAAATTAAATCAGTTAAAAACCTGAGAAATTAATTGCTTGTTCAACAAACAAATCCCCCAAACCTGAGCAGATTTTAATGATGTCAGTTCCAACAAGCTAACAATTTATAATCAAGGGCCACAGTTTCTCTTCCTGTTGTTAAAAATACAGCTCCAATCTCCTGGCTGCAGGACTCTGTGCTCCATTCCTGTCACTCTCTGTTGACTGACTTGCTCAACATCACATTCAAACTTCTTGGTCTCACTTTGAAGTCCCTCACAGAAATAACCTTCTGCTGCCACTTCTATTTATAACTAATTCCCTGACCTTAATGATTCACCACTTACATTACCTTAATGGACATGTCTGTCTGTGCCCCCTCTACTGCACTGTCTGCAGGACCCAACACAGCTTAGAACACCCCAGTCTCTTACACGTTTTCAATTTTTCCTCCTTGACTGATATTTGCAAGCAAATAAAGTGCAGCTGAAATGCCTTTAAAATCAGTTTAAATAAAAGTCTTGAAACTGAGGGCATTTGTATGTCTAGAATATTTACACAAAAATACTGTGAGCTCAAGACACAAATATGCACAACTACACACAAAGGCAGGCTAACACTTCAGTAGGACCATCCACTTGCATGCACAGGAGTCTTTAGGGCCAACTGCATGGTTTGAACATCTCCTGCATGTTGCATGCTGCCTGTGCCTCCAAAGCACAGCAGCAGCTCAAGCCATCAAAAGCAGCTGAAGCTTTAGATGCAAGATATTTCTGCATGTCAGCACAGAAAACAAAAATCCCCAACAGAAAGTTTGTATGGTCAAATAAACAAATCAACCATCTTGCACAAGGCAACAAGCAAAGACCAAGGCTTGCAAGCACCTTGTTGCTTGCAACACAGCAAGGTTTTTCATTTAAAATGTGTTTTTCCACAAACAAAGATTTCATGTCTTATTTTCCTACCCAAGAAAATGGACATTTTTCATCCTCCCCACCACTGTTTTCTGAGTAGGGACAGAGAAAAGGAAATTTCCAGCTGTGAAGGCATAGGGAATCAGTGCCAGACCAAGAAATAAAACCCATTTCTTTCCTTCAGTGCAGGCAAAGGAGACACTCAGAGAATAAGACCACCCTACATGCTGCTGCCTTTAGAGACTGGCACACCAGCAAAAGCTGGTCCCAGGGCTTGCAGAAGTCCTCCAAGACTGGGAAAAGCAGGAGCAGCATTGCTGCTGGGGGCAGTGACCTTGCCACTAGTTCCAGTGCTGTCTCCAAGGCACCAAGGAGCAGCTGAGGTGGGGATGCCCTGGGGGCTCCCCACAGCCTGGGCACCCCCAGCCCCATGAGCACAGCCCCAGCCCTGTGAGAGGCACACAGCAAAAACTGCCAAGTCCCAGAGCACTGATATCAGAGCTCCTCTGGGAAGGAAGAGCAGTGGCCTGCCAGCCAAGGGGAAGGACTGTCTCATTTGTCTCAGTTTGTGATGTGAAACAAGGCATGTTAATTCCTGCATTCACATGAGACATCTGGTTTCAGAGCAATTCTCTTATAGCACAGTCTTAAAAGAGACTTAATTGCATAAACAGAAACAGCAAGAAGAGCAGGAGGAGCTGCAGGGTGAGGAAAGGAGTGATAGCAGAAAATGGGACAATTGTGACAGCCTGAAGGACGGGCTGGCTGCCATGGAGGTACAGCACAGCCCCCAAGCCAGGTCCCTGCAGGCCCCCCAGAACTGCAGCTGAGAGTGGCTCCTGCACCATCAGCCAGGACACCACACATGCTGCACTGTGCTCTTGAACATTTCATACATCTAGTCTCTTTAAAACAGCACTTCCACCCCCGAGTTCCTCATGCCCTGTTTGTAAGGGGGGATAGATTCTCTCTGAGATGGGGCACACATTTCAACTCACAGCAGCAGCTGTGAAGGGTCAGGCAAATGGCTCTTTCCACACAAGGAAGACCAACTTAAAGCTAAGCCAGGGCCTTGAATTAGGAAGCAAGCCCTGAGACCACTCAAGTCTCCCCTCAGCAGCCCAACAGATTTAGTACTGCAGGCATCCTGAACCAGGGCACATTTTTTCTGTAGTTACATTAAATGGCAGCTGACATCTCTTTGGACAGATAAAGAAACATGGGCTGATTTTTTTAATTGAAACATCCCATTTTCATCATCATCATTTTGGACATATTCATGTTCTACAATCGCTTTCCTTGGCTGTCCATGCAAATTCCTCATTTACCTGCTGCCTTGCAAAATTCCAACCCCTGAGCACATGCACAAGGGTTAATTTTTTTTAAATATATGTCTAAAAATGCAATCCTGTATTGACACTTGCTCACCATGGAGAAGTTACTAGGATTTGGTTAGAATTCTGTCAGGCACTTAGGACCTCTCCTTCTGGCACAGACGTGGCCAGACTCCCCTCCTTTCACCAAAACCTGCTCCAGCAAGAACAATCCCCTCTTCCCTAAGTATGTGCCACTCCTCTTCTCCCAAATTTCCTTGTTCTTCAAACCCCTTCTTCAGACTTCTCTGCCAATTGCTTATCCCATTTCCCACTCTCCAGAGCAGGCTTTAACACATTTCCTTTGTCATTGCCACCTCCACACACCCTTTAATGAGCCAGGCAGATTCCTGCAGTTTTTGTGTCACACCAGGCACAAACACGACTCCCCCAGCTCCTGGGAAATGCAGCCTTGGGAAGCTGGGCACGCAACTCTGCCATGTTTTTACCCAGATCCCTGCCCCTGCAGGTGCCTGGAGGGCTGTGCCAGGGGAGGGAGAGCTCAGAGGTGGCACCAAGAGGCACAGGCTGGAGGGAAGAGCAGCTCTGTCCCTCTGGCAGCTGCATCTCCTGGTGCTGGCTGAAACTCCTTGGTTCAAACCCCTTAAAACCCAAATGGACAAATGCAAGCAACCCAAAGGTACATTCATATACCACAAATTCACACTTGGTAAAGTTATTCTTTTGCTTCCTAGCCCAGCTGCAGCTCCTGAATGTTCCCTTAGCCGTCCATGATTCCTGCCCACCTCAGATTTTTGCTGTCCCATGGAAGAAGGAAGTTTCTGGCTTGTTCAAACTGGCCAGTATAAACAAAATAAAGCTCCACAATTTTTTAACACAGTTAGTGAGAAGTAACTTCTTGTATATCTGACTCTTAAGTGTCTTTGAGTCCTCCCCAAAAAGCCACTGGAAGAAGTTGCTGTGA
This sequence comes from Irena cyanogastra, assembly GCA_013397155.1. NCBI lineage: Eukaryota > Metazoa > Chordata > Aves > Passeriformes > Irenidae > Irena > Irena cyanogastra. The sequence continues at coordinate 1,037,651 of VWZV01014315.1, forward strand.
TATTAGATTTTTATAGGGAAGATAGAAGATGTGTAAAATCTGCATTGCTGCCAGCCTTTCGTTTTCTGACAATTACACCCCTTCTTTAAATAGGGTAATGAAGGCTGGTGCCTTGGAGTGGCCACCTGAAACAGAGGCTACACAAGGTTAAGAGAATAAGAGCAGGGATTTATTAAAGGCCTTCACTAGGTACACCTTGGGCAGTCCAAAGCCTTCAAGGGGCTACACCAAGATGGACAACGGACACCAGTTTTTCAGACAGATCTAAGTTTGATCCATTTACATATCAGGACTTAATCCTCCAATTACAGCTTCAGGTAATCATGCACCCCCAGTTTGCTCCCCTCCCACTCACTTTTTATTTTTTATTTATATTTTATAGATATATTTTCCAGGGCCAGACAGTAAGGTGTCCTTGAGTCCCAGGCCTAGAGGAACTGTTTTTTCTGAATAAAGTGGGAGAGCAGCAGCTGAGAGGCTGTGGAGCTTTAGAGCTGCGCACTAAAGCAGCACAGGAACTGAAAAATACAAAAGCTAAATCCTAAGACAGCAAGGCCTTGAGTCCTCCTCAGCCCCCTCTCATTCAGGAGCAGTCCAGCTGCACAGAGCATTTGGTGGTGCTGCCCTCAGACAGACCAAGTGCCAGCCCAGGGATGTCCTGGGAGCTCCCTGCCAGCTCTGGTGCTGGGGAGCCCCCAGGGGAATTCTGCAGCCCTGGCTTGCTCAGCACACTTTGGGGACTGCCTGTGACGTGGAGCTCGCAAGAGGCACTCCAGCACCTGCCATGTGAGATGCTGGAGTGAACACATGCTGATGGGATCTGGCAGCTGGCAGGATGGCAGCCAGCACAAGAAAAGGGCAAACTTCTTATTAAGCAAAACTTCAAATGTCTACAACCAGATTAAAGTGTCCAGGATATTTGGCTCTTCTACACTACTCCTTCCTTACCAAGTCCTTCAGTAAGGCTAACAATGAGCTCTGCAGTCAGTAAACAACTTATTTCCAAAACTTTCTCCACCAGAGGACTACAGAGATGACAATAAAGGAGGAATTTGTGCCTCCATAAAGTATCCAGGTATTAATGATTGATCCCCCACCTATACTATTCCCAGCAATAACTTAAAGGATCTATCACAAAAAGAAATCACATTGGGAGTAACAGTCAGCAATTCTTTTGCCTTATTACAGAAAGAAGTACAAGACATTCACTTGGTTCTTGCAAAAGCTGAATTTTGAGCTGCAAATTTAAAGCATTAATTTCCAATGGGGTAGTTTGTACTGCACCGTGTTCGTTATAATTGTTCATGTTTTCATACCTATGCAGTAGGACCTCATCAGAATCCAGGAGTGGGATAGTAAGTACTCACTTGTGGCAATCAAATTGTCACATTCAGAAAGCATGCATAGTGATAACAACTCTGAGGTTGCTATTTAGTTCACAAATCACACATGCAAAAGCCAGGAAAAGTGGAAAATGCCAAATGTTAGCTGAATTCTATATTGTTACCTTGTGGATTGCTATATTCAGCTTCTGAGGAAGGAGGAGAAAGTCACAGGTGGATATATATTAAAGGACTGTCATTTTATGTAAATGCACCTTGAGGAGTGAAGATAACAGCACGTTCTCTACACAAGCCACTTACAACCATCAGCAGTTTTTGAGCGTTACATTTCATCCAGAACTAGTCACAACAGTCAGCACCAGGGAAAACCACCCACACTACTGCAGAAACCAAACTGTGCTGAGCTTCCTGCATTGCTAAATCCAGGATTTAATTAATGAACCTGAGCAAGACCTCCTTTGTTTTGCTCCCAGCTCCTCCCAGAAGCTGTCCTAAGCACACCCAAAGAAGTGCAGGCAGTTTTCAGATGTTGGAAGTACTCAGATATTGTCTCTCTGTAGCTACATGAACCATTTTCAAATACTCTTAGGCAGTGGCTGCTACTGATGCTACATTTGGGTAACTGCATCAGTCAGGATATTTGTAATCTATTCTTGTACAGGCAAGAACCCAAAAGAAAAGCAGACAACCCACCTACCACTACAAACTAATCCCCATAAAGCAAGGGAAAAGTCTTGTCAGCATTGCATAGATAGATTATTTCCCTTCTGCCAACTTTCAGTCCTGCTAAACAATCCAACGAATTAAAACTAATGCAAAATGAAGACTCAGAAATGGAAAACTCCTGTGGTTTTCACTACATTCTTGTATCACAGATCTTTCCAAACAAAAATATCTCTGATTCTCTCCATCTTCATTCTTTTACACCTGCTGCCATTGTAGCTAGGGGAGGTGTACTCACCACACAGGACAGGCAAGACTAACAGTAAAGAACACTCACAGCATTTTCTGCCTTGCCCTGGATGCTTTTACAGCAAGCAAAAGTTCAGCATTAATGAAGACCCACGAGTCACCCCCTAACTCACAGGGCCCTCCAGTCAGGCAGATGGAGATCTCTACAGAATTTAAGAATAAGTAGTGAAATATTTCAATTAAATACAACAACCATTGAACCCACACAACGTTAAGGACAGAAAAAAACTGTGGTCTGAAAAATTAGCTTATGCATGACAAATGTCTTCAGTGGCCACAAGGAGTCAGGGCAGCCACTGGAAAAGCTGATGAAGCTACTGCAGAAAAGCACCTCGTGTTACTGATTCACAGCACAGAGAAGTTACTGCTGCACTCCAGCCCGGAATAAATGCACCTCATGAACTCTCCAAAAAGCAGAACAACTGACACCTCATGCTCTTGTCACTCCAGCAAGGGTTTAGTGGGAAGCTGCACAGAAGGTTTTCCAGGGAAACATCTGTGATTACACAGTTGTATAGTATCTGTGGGCTTGTTTCAAATTCTCCTTGGTGTGAGTAAAAGGCTGCAGCTTTCACAGATATTGTTCATGGCCTGACTCAGCCATCATACCACTATCCTTGAGAAAAAAAAAAAAAAAATCACTGAACCTGTGTCCACGTGGGATGACAGACAAGAGGACAAAAAAGAGATGGAATATTTTTTATTAACCATATATATTTCTCTATATGCCAGCCCATTCATTGCATGGGTGCATGTGTACAATTTCTCTGGCAGCCTGAATGGCTCTCACCATTTACCAAGAAGATATTCATTACTACTGTAAATCTGCACCAATCAGTCATGTGGGAGATGGGGCTGGGAAAGGCTGAAGTGAGACACTCTGCAGTAAAAGACAGAACAACTGTAAACTCCAGGCGACAGCAAGATAAATAAAACATGCCTTTATCTCTTGTTTTGGTGTATAATGTGACTGCTAGGATTTGTGGCCCTGGGCATATCTCGTGTCATGTGAGAGTCTCTGTGCCTGGGAAGAGCGTGGTTGCATGGCACACCCACCACACAAGTGCAATGGCTGATGGACTGATTAGTCAGAACACAGCTTTTCTTCTTTTCCCCTGCTGCCTTTTCCCCACTTTTCCCAGACACTTAGCACTGTAATCCACAGCCACACTAGATTATCTAAATTCATGATATGTTGCAATGCCCTTGAATACATGGTTTATAAGTTGTCTTAGCATACCTTTTACAGAGCTACTCACATTTAAAACACTCAGCATCTCCATGCCTCTGAAAGCTTCCTTTCCCTCCCCAGGGGAGCTAATTCCCCATCAGCCATGGAAGTACACACAGAAGTTTTACATATAACAGGAGAGACAGGAGAGTGCACTAATCAAAGTACTCTGGATGGTTTGGAGTTTTTATTTGTTTGATTGGGGCTTTTTATGGTACATATTTCTGATCACTAAAAAAACCTCAATATCTGTGTTTGGCAAAAATTAGATCATGTTATCCAAATGGATATTTACTGTGAAACAGATTTTTCCATCATCTGACTTGTAAAGCCTGACTGGCTCATACATTTTGCCTGTCCTTCCACAGGATCCTGCAGTACCCACCTCACTTTTTTGAGGTGCAACTGCTAATCATTTCCAGCAAGTAGCAAAGTGACCATGGGGACACCTCCTTTGGAAATTTTAACAGAATTTCCAAACCACATTTCCAGTGGGATCTGATATATTGATTCAAATTACATCTGTGTTTAAAGCTATACAAAACTGTGTTGTAGCAGCTTCAAAGAGTCTTAATTCCATTAGATGAGAGCACACACTATAATCTAACAGCAGCTCAGTTCTGGTACCTTCACAAGTTCTCTCGCCAGAGAGGCAAATGTCTGGGTTCCACTTGTGGAACAAAATGAACCTGTTCTACCTCACCTTATAGCCAAGGAAACAGAACATAATGGGCATTACAAGGGGGTTTAATGTGGTGGTATTTCCTTAGTGACTGTTACTACATCAGGTTTGGGTCTGTGTGTAAGGCACCAAGAAAATCCCAAAGCACCCAGGCTCACAAGAGAACATCTTTACCACAACTTCAAGGTATCAGTTAAAAACTTGGGCTGTTTCATAGATTCTCACACCCTGCAACTCACAGGTGCAGATCAGCCTCTGACTTCCACATCCTCTCTTCAGGAGACTCAGCTGTGCCATTCAGCACAAACTGTTAATGTAGAGAAAACAGTTCTCTGCTGCTAGACCTTGACAGACAAGTGAGGTACCTAAAATCCTGCTGCTGGGCTGGAAAATGGTGTCATCTCCAAAAACAGGCAAGCTCTGAATTACCTATTACAAATAGAGGGGTTTGTGAATTTCCCCCCCATTTCAGTTAATACTCAACACATCTATAAGCCTTTGAGACAAAATCCACAGTTCCCTGTTTTATCATCAAAATTGACAGAAGGAAATCTGTGCACAAGCACAGCCAGGATTTGAAGCAAACTCTTTCAAGTTGTGGTAAGGCTACCAGAATGCCAGGAAGAGAACTTCCTCTTCTGCCTCCCAAGGCAGAGCCTCAGTGCACACAGAGCCACAGGATGATATTTGCAAGCTCATTTTTCAGCCTTGAAAAGCAATTCTGCCCATCTTAACAATTTATCACACTACAAAATATCTGTCTGAAAATGCTACTAAATACCTTTAAAGAGTATTAAACAGGTAAATCAAATCCGCTCTCAGACACACATCAGAACTTGTGTTTTGGGTTGTTTATGCCTGTTTTTAAGAATACAGCCAGTCAGCTCAGCTACTGATGTAACCATCCAGCCCAAAAAGCAGAACAGCATCCACTCACATCTCAGAGTATTGTTAAGTATCACCACCTTGAGCCTGTTGCCCACCCTTCAAACTTCACACTGAACAGTAGTGCAGTTCCTCCAGTCTTTAGCAGGAATGAGGATGGAGTGAAAATTAATTAATTGCTGGACTTAACCTCTTTCCATCATTCAAGAATCACTATAATTTTCTGATTTTACTACACTAAAGTTTGATATTAAGCAAAACTAATTATTTTGGTGGAATTTCTGTACAGGGAGCCTTTCAGTTTTTATGAGAGCCAGCCCAATCCAAATTTTAGTGAAAACAACAAAAATGCTTTCATTGACTTCCCTTCACTTTGGATCTGATCCTAAGCCCACAGTTTTCTTGTGCACTGTGAAAAAACAGGCTCAGGATAAAGCTCTCTGCAGCTCTATTTATTCAGCTTGTGTCATGACAGCTTGAGAAAAAAACTCCCAGTTACTCCTCCAGTGAGGAAAAGGATGAAAACAAACAGCTCACCAGAGCACCAAAGCAAAAGGGAATGTGAGATTAAACAGCAGCATTTTACACCTCTGTTTCATCCACTGAAACCAGAAGGACACTTTTGCTGCCACCAAAGCAGCATTTCCAATAAAATTCAATAGAAGTATCACCACCAATCTTCAGGGGAGCAGAGCTGGGGCTCTACAGGGTTCCTCAGAAAATCCCATCCCCAACTCCCAGAGAAGTGCTGACAGCTTGGGGCCCTTTGTGGACAAGCCAGCCTGGCTATCCAAACACACTGCAGCAGCAGCTGCTGCTCTTGCTGCAGGGGAGATGCAATTTCCAACTGCTCCACTCCTTGCTCTGTTCTGAGAGCACCAGTGCAGGCTGCATCCCACACCCAAGGGACATCAACCAAGGTTCGGCAAACCTCAGGATCCAAGGCGGCCTCAGATTCCTCTGGCCAAAATCCTTGTAATTCTACTGCCCAACGTGGGGTTTCAAAGCCAGCCTAAAATCTGTGATATTGTTACTCCTACTCCCCTTTCATTTTATGATTTATTGAGTGCTAATACTATCCTCTCTTCCTCAGACAAAAAGGAGTTTATGACCAGTCAAGCAGCAGAGACAAGTTTGCCCTGTGTGCTGTAATAAATCAGGTGCCAGGAGCAGATGGAGAAGGGTTGGGGAGCACACTAAAGCCATTCTTGAGTTACACCTGTGCTGCATGGGCTACTCAGAAGATTCTTGACCACATAGCTCAGGAATTTGTTTTCAAAGCTGGCAACAACAAAAGAGGGGGTACAAGGGAGAGAATGTGAGCTGTTGTGAGCCCATTTAACAACAGCTCACAGACTCCATGGATTTCCAGGGCGAGGATCAGCAAATCCACCCTGGGGTTTTTTGTCAATGTCAAACATAACTATAAATCTCATTTTATTTTCTATTTTTTTCCTGTTTCATTGTGGAAAAAATGCTGCTAGGATTAAACTCAACCTTTGGATACTCCTGGAATTATATCAAAAGGTTTAACCAAGCTTTGTGGATGATGGGATTGGTGTGATTGCTTGAACTTAAGATTTCCATTGTGAGCTAAATTTACACAACATTTTGGTCTCCAGGCCACATTCCTTTTTCTGCTTTCATTTCCATCTGCCATATAATCTCTGCAACTTTGTAATACTTTTCTGTGGCTTTTTCTTAGGCCACTACCTTAAAAATGTATTTTTTGTGGTCTCCAGCCCAAGATGAAGCAGAACAGGCAAGATTCCATGCTCTCACAGACAAACCAAACACTGAACACAGAAGCTCATGCAGAGGCTCCACTAAAGTCAACAGAAGCCACATGTGGCCATTCACCTATGACTTTGGAAGTGTTTACCTTAATCATTGCTGGGGTCAAAGCAACACCAGGGGCTTGCATTTTTCATAGATGAGCTTCCAGCAGCACGAAGGGAAATGCAGATTTGTGACAGTGACATCTACTCAGACAGCACTGAACAGCCCCTGCACTGCCACTGCACCCAGGTACTGCTCCTCCACCCTCAGTGGGGTCTCTCACAGCTCAGGTTTCCTTTCACAGGGTCTCAGTTTCCACTAAACTTAGGAGATTTAAGCAAATGGGTTGGGTTGACTTCTGGCTTCACTACTACTTTTGTTTCATTTAGGTTTTTGAAGAGAGTTAGAAATTAGGGGTTTTATAAGGGAAAGAATAAAGGAAAAAAATATTCTTTTTAACATCTGTTCTTTTGAATTCCAGATAATTAGAAAAGCTGTATTGTTGAGTGTTATTTGTCTGCAGTTGTTTTTCCTTAAATATTTTTAGCTATTTTCCATCATTTCCCATAAAATCCTATGCCAAAATACCACTCAAAGCATCACAGAATTTGTATGCTGCTCAAAAAGATGGCATTTGCTCCTTGCAGAAAAAAAAATTGAAATATCACCTCATTCAATTTATTAATTTGTAATTGTTATGCCTATACACACATGTGAGAAGCAGAACAAAGGAAATAATATTTGTAGTAGGAAAATGTTTTATTACCTTCACTCTCTTGATCTGGGTTTGTTTTCTGAAACCAGAAAAAAGTTAAATCCCCATCTCCAATAGCAGAGTGGCTCTTACATTAATAAATGGTTCAATAGCCAGGAAGCCCCTGCTGTCCCAGGATGGATCCTGGCTGATACTGAGATCCCTGTGTTACAGTAGGCCAGCAGTGGGAGGGATTGAAAATAAAGTGAGCTTCCTGAATTGATTTATCAAAAATCAGCAAATTAACAAAAAGGAATTAGGGAAAAAATAATTTTCCTTTCAGTACAGCTTTCAAGTTTCTCAAAGGTTTTGCTTTGGACAGGACTTTCTATAGTCCCTCAGCTTTTCTGTCAGGGCTCACCAGAAGGTTTGCAAGTGTCAGCTGTAAAGTCAGTGGCAACAACACAGAATAACACCCAGGATCTGATCTGCCAGCACCAGAGCTTGATTGCCACTGGACAGTAACATGTGACACATCAAATCCAAACCAGTCATTCATCAGTGAGGACAGCTTCCTCATCTTACTGTGTCCTGGGCTCCAGCCATGGCTTTCAGCACCAGGACAAGGGGTGTTCCTGCTAATATGGAGTATATTCCCAGGGAATTTAAAGGAACAATCCCTTTCCACATTAAAGTTACATATACCTCTGCTGACTGACAGGCATTGTTTGTCTTAGCTCTGTTTCTTACTGACTTATATCCTAGCTCAGTCACTTAGATGATTTTCTTACAAACTTAAAACACAGGGAGTGCCTGAAATCTCAAACTTTTATTGTCTATCCTTTGTTGTTGTATTTATGAGAGATAAAATAAAAAAAAAAGAAGCAAACTTAGGCCATGAAGCAAAGAGAGACATCAGTTAGAAAGATTACATCACTGGCTGATTTAGTCTTCCCAAAACCAGAGTGTATTCTATTGAGTTTGATGTGCCAGGACCAGAAATTGGGAAACGTATCAAAACAAATATTTAAAAAGCAAATACACATTGTTGCTCTGAGATAGGATTGTTTAAAACATAAACAGCTATGCAAATAGGAAACACATTGCCTGGAATACATGACATGCAATGCACAGTAACCAGCAAGAGGAAAACTGGGGAGTTGGATCCTCACTTGCTGCTTTGGCATCGTGCAGCTGCACCCTTTCCACATGGACTGAAGGTCTGGCCCAGATGGGAGAGCAGATAAGGTGTGACTGTTCTTGGGCAGTATTGGAAACCTGCAGTGCCCAGGAAAACTGCTGGTCTACATTTGCTTGTTCTTTCTTGCCTTGTTTCTTTTTTTTCCATTAATTATGATTTCTTCTCTCTGCCCAACAAGATTGCCTCAACTCCAGCTGAAACACAGCCTGAGCTGCACAGAGCATCCACACAGCCAGCAGAACAACAGGACCTGCTCTCATTACATCAACTCCAGCCTAGTGACATTCCTGTTCTGCTGAAAAAACAGCCACACGAAAGCAGAGCTGTAAAAGTTGAAGCCACACAGCCCTTCTCTCCGCTGTGTACCATTCCTTGGGATTTAACACTCTCTGTTGTCAGTGGAAAGCTGCCCCAGTAAACACAATTCCTTTAGGCTCTGCAAATAAGGAAGGTACTGGGCATTGTGGAATGAACAGGAGGAAACCAGGAAAAATTACAGGGTTTTTTCAACTGCAGCTTCCCCGGACTTATGGCTGATGGGCTGAGCATGACACAGGTGACTGTCTCAGACAAATGTGAATGTTCAAGCCTGGTTTTGGACTGGATTAGCACTGACAGCCCGAGACAAGAGCTGCTATAAAGTCACTGTGCTCCTTTCCTGTGCTGCCTACCACTGTGGCTGCTCAGTTGCCAGGCTGAAAGTGGATTCCTGAGCATGGTCAGCTCAGGGTAACTCTGCAGTGAGGTTTTACATCTGCATATACCAAAGTGGCTCGAGAAATGAACACTGCTTCTCTGACTGTGTGAGCAGTGTGGTATGTGTGCATTAAAGGAAGTTGACAAGTCCCTATCACTAAGCTCTTGGAATTAAGTTTGTGCCAAAAAGAAGGCAGCACAAAGTCAAATGTGAGGCTGTAGCAAGGATCAGACAAAATTTATCCACCCATCACACAGCTGAGCTGAGCAACAAATGAACACACTCAGCAAGGAAAGTAAACAATGATGGTCAGTTCAAAGGAGACTTGGATCCATGTTTGTGAAAGAAACCAGAAACTGCAGCCACCAATTGAACTTGTTAGTTCACAGTGCTGATGGATTGGTTGATTAGATTTTTTCCGGGTTAATAAGGGCAGGTCTCAATGGGTCAATAAGCTTCTTACTTGTATATTCTAGTGGAAAGTAAACTAACAACATTAGACAGTCAAAGCAAGTGGGGGGGGAAGAAAAAAAGTGATCAGGCTCTTTTGTTCCTCAGTACCTGTTTTCCCCTGCCATGAGGTTGATGTGCTGAACTGAGGATTCTGCAGCAAAGCCCAAATGTAAAACAGTGAAAGGGTGAAGCATTCAGTTTTGACCTAAGCACTTTTGGGTGGGATAATGATGAAAGACAAGAAGTGAAAGTTAAAATGAAAAGCAAGGAGACAACTGAGAAACATAAAAGCCCAAGGTCTTCACCTTTCTCCCTCTTTTCTGAGTAATGAAAAAACGAGTCACAAAGAACATGACACCATTCAAAAGAAACTTGTCCCACAGTGCATCAGGGGAATCCATTTATTTTACTGGAATCTTGCCTGACTGTAAATGGACAGAGTGTGAAATCAAAGCAGAACTGCAGCAGAAGGTTCTCAAGAGAGACCAAAAAGGGAGAATAGGCAGAAATCATTTACCCAAGAGTGATCAAACATCCCAAAATTCAGACCTCAAGACATACATCCCTGCATCCTCCTCAGAGGCAGGCCAGCAATAACAGAGGAAAGGAGAGGACTGAGGCAAGCAGCCTTCAGGGAGGTAAAAACCAGCAGAAGGTGCATCCTCTGGCACAGAGTGAAGAGAAAACAGGCACAAAAGGGGAAGGGCTGAAATTTCTCTCTGGTACAGAATGAATAGCAGGTGATAAACACTAGCCAGATTCTTAGAGGATGAAAAAGTAAGTCCAGGCTGATTTTCAGGGAGCAGGGCACTGTATATGGTTCTTCAGTGGCAGAATCTGCCTCTAAACTGAAGGGTGAAGTCCAGTCAGGGTAAACAAAACTTTTGTAACTGAAACCAGCTGCAGTCCTGTGCAACACAAATGGACTAAACAGATTGCATGGCTCACAGCAAGTGTGAAACTGGAGGGATTGTCAGAGCTCCACCCAGACCCAACACTTATCTAATCTGTTCTTAAAAGATTCCAGAGAAGAGTTTTCTTAAAATTTTCTCTGTTAGCAGAACTGCCTCTCATATTGGGAAGGTTTTCAGGATATACAACTTTCCACTGAAATCAGAGAGCAATGTTCAAAGAAGTCTTAAATTTTACAACTACAGTGCAATCACCCAATCAGCTGTATTTAAAAGACTTTGTATTACAGGAGGAAGCTTTGTCTTAAAAAAAATAGTCTGTAAAAAGTAACTAGATTCAGTAACCACACTTCCACAGTTGATTCCAATTTTCTGTAACAAGGAAAGTGTTCCTGGAAATATGATTCTTATTGTTACTTAATGTTGATGAGTTACTCAACCAAAACTAATTAGTTCTAGAATGGAAAAGTTGTACATGTGAGTTAGGCACAGTGTCTGGAAAAAAAGCATTGTTGTAGATGAGCCCTCCTTTAGGGAGTAAATGCAGGAAAGGCAAATAGTCTGTTTCTGGAGTCTGCAAAACCCAGCCAGGTACTACTGTGCCTTTACCTTTGCACTCTTCATTAGTACAAGGAGAGCAGTGTAACTGCAGGGATTTTTTAAAGGGCAGGCAGCAAGAACAAAATTATTTCCCAATTTCAGAAGAGTCTTTTAAATGTTTAAGAAATGCAGGTCCTTTCCAACTTGTCTTTATTTAGTCTAGGCAGCACAGGACTGATCTATTTAGGTGATTTATGCCAACAGGTAGCAACAGTCAATTCAGACTGTTACCTGCTTTGGCTCTGAGCACACCATTGACTCAGTTCTATTTCAACAAAACAGGTAATAAGTTCACAATACCCTGCAGTTTGTCAAATTACAGTGGAATAAAGAGGAGTCAAAGTAGGCAACAGCTACTAGATATTTAGTAAACTAACCTCCTGTAGTAAAGAAGCATTGTCAGCCCTCAGGAACTAAGTACCTGCAAACCAGTGATCCACATCTCAGAACAGAAAACCAGACTAATTCCCCAATTAATTGCTGTATCTATTCAGTTTAGTACATAAAGAAATGATGACTATGAAGAAATCTTACACAAAAATAATCTGCTCTTCTCAGTGTTGCATACTACTGCTCACTCTTTCATATGTAAAATTCCTTCCTATTAAGTTGATACAGTGAAGTAAATAAATGTTAGTCTACCTGGTGAATGGGCAGAGATACACCAGAAGCAGCTACACCAAGCTTAAAATAAATCTTTATATAACTGAGCCTTCCTGAAGGCCTTTATACTGTCTCACTTCATTAACCACAGGGGGTGCCTAACCGGAGCAGTTTTGACTGAACTGCTAAGTGCAGAGTCAAAGACCCACCTAAATTTACCAAAGCAGAAAAAAATAATTAGGGAGGAAAAACCCCACACCACCAACAAAACCACACTTAGTGGCAAAATTTTGTGGAAAACCCAAAAGCTGTAGCTCAGTCATCAAGATGATGATCAGGTTAACTCCTGTGCAGTGCCAGCAATGAGGAGATGCTTTAACTCAGAACAGTTTCTTGCATGTGAAAACATCATGAGAACTGCAAGGAAACATTTTATAAATGGCAAAACTTGCTACAGGCAAAGTCATCAATTGGCAGCCTGACCCCATGCAGGGACATCTGAACCCTAGAGGGAGATGTGATTCAATAAGCTCTGAGTTACCCAACTATTGTTACAGCTATTCTTTTCTGGCCCAAAAGTTTTCCATCTGTGGGCTTTCCATGTTGCAGCAGGTTTGAAAGGTATTGTTTTCATGGCAACCTTCTGCAAGGGCCAAGGGGGTGAACACTCCTATCAACTCTTACTACAAGGAAGGAGAGAAGAGAAAGTAAAAAAAAAAAAAAACCAAAAGATCTGGACTGGTTTGGCTAAGTTTAAGCATGGTTGAATTAGATTACATCACTGAATCCCTGGGAATTGTTAATCAAAGCACAGCTTCCCCCAAACAAGCAAGAGAGGTCCCTGCAGCCAGTTCTGCCTCTCCAAACAGCAATTCCAACACAAAGCACCAATACTGTCTGAGTAAGCACCAATTTGAAGTCCCTGAGATCAGCATTTCATCCAGCAATAACACATAATGCAGGAACAGGAGGTCTGAACCATGCAAACAAGGGTAATGCCCAAGTGGAGAAAACTGGTGAGGAACAAAGGCTACAGAAATTTATCCTTTTGCATCAGAAACTAATGGGATGTGGGCAGAGAAAGAGGCCTGCACATCCAACTGGCATTGAACCTGGAATGTTGAGACTTTTGAAAATGCTGAGTGTCCAAACCCAAGCTCAAAACAAATTGAAGAAATTTAATTCAAGAAGTTCAAATGAACAAAGTACAAATTCTTATATTTTTAATTTGTGCAAATGCAGAAAAACACCATGAAATTAATCTGTTCTGCAGTGGGTGGTACCCAAGTCCCCAGAGCTTTAAGCACTTTATGACCAGTCTTTCTGTAAATTACAGAAATTCAGCTCACAGTTGGCTAACAGGTGTCCTATTTTCTGACTGAAAAATGAATTAGGGACGAAGGAAAGAAGGAAGAGTTGAGACTCAGATGAAAAATAAAACAAGTAAATAAGCAAATATGTTGTTTTTTCAGGAATTCATGGAAAAATAGAAGTAAATCAAAAACAATATCCAACGTTTTCCTTTCCTTTCACAAAAGCCACATACAGTTTAGAGTACTCCATATGCAAAACAGTTAACTCAATGGAAGTGAAGGAAATATCTTACAAAAATAACACTGGACACATCCTCAGCTGGTGTGAATTGAGGATGCAATGTTGGCTTCAGGAAAGGGAGACTGCTTTGCAATAGATGTGAGTGTGTACAAGAGGGAGATCCCAACTAAAATGGTAATGGCCATGGACCTCTAAAGATTTTTTTTTTACTATTCCTCTAGTAGGTATTTATAAAGGATGGCATTTTTGGTCTATGCTGATAGAAAACTAATAGTCAGCAAGAGAACTGATAGAGTCAAAACTAGAACTCACAGATCAAATTCCTCCCTCAGTCACACTTCATTAACTGAAATGACAAATGTCCTGGATTTGAAATCCTCATGCTGTCTGGCACACATAATCCTGCTTATTGTCCCTCTGAGAAGTACCAAGTACTTCAGAAAAATGTACCAAAAAAAAAAAAGACCAAATTTCTGCTAATTGCAACATAAGAGTAAGACAGACATAACCTCTCCTGAGGTCACACGGTCCATTCCAATAGAAATTTCAAAAGTTTCAATTGAAAGAGGATAAAAAAACCCAGTGTTTTATCAGACAAAAAAAGCAAACTAAACTGGTCCAATTGCCTCTTGATTTTCACATGGCTCCATTGTGTGCAGCAAAGTCTGGTAAGTGATCAAGTGGCAGTAAGAAATCAGGATAATTAAATCCAGTTAATTGGCTGAATACCCAGGCTAAGCAGTGCAAGCTCCATCACCCCTGCCATGGTGAGGAGGCGGCAGTGAGGCCCAGAGCGCTGCAGTGCAGCTGCACTGGAGCTCTCCCACGAGCTGCTCAGTGCTCCAGCAGGACAGAGACAGAAGTTTAAACGTGCACAGGGAAGCCACAACAGCAACACAACCAGCTCTGGCACCAAGAACCAATGCTTGCAAGATCTCTTCATTTCAGGAGAGGACCTGAAGCAACTCAGGTCTGAGAAAAGGGAACTAACCAGTAGAACTGTGGGAGCAAAAACTGTGAAATCCCATGGTCACACACAAAGAGGCAGAAGCCCCATCCAGTCAAAACACCTCTTCACAGTGTGTATAAGTTTTAATTACAAGTCATTCCAGGACATAAACACACATCTGAAAGAGAAACCTGCTGTTTAAACAGCTCCTCAAAGTGTCTGAGAATATGATTAGAAGTGCTGGGATGTTTATACTTGCTTCCAGGGCAATCAGACCCCAATCACAGGTAATGCCTGTGTGATGCCTCCCGTTCATCCTGTCCAGCTCCTTCTCTTCAGCTAAAGGAAATCCATTTTCTGCATGGCACAATGGTGTAATTCAGAGCTGGCACAACATTCTGACTACGGTTTTTGTGACAAGCTTAAACACCAAACACACTCCAATGAACACATCAGTACTCCAAATATGCTCTTCTGAGATTGGGAGCATTTAATTTTGACTGCAGTAAGTTTCAAGAAGGAATAGCTGAAAAGCTTGTATTCCCTGAGATTCTTTTAATGCAGAGTTACTTGTTTGCCTTTTTGATTAAACTCATTGATTTACAGCTTTCTATACAGCTGTAAAGTAACTGTGTATAACAAAGCAGCTAAAAGCATGCCACATGGTGCAGGATACAGATGATTTTTAAAGAATTATATTAAACACAAATAACTATTAAAATGCTGTTATGAATAAAGATTTATGAAATAAAAGCTCTACCTGTCCACCAGGAGGGAAATATTTAAGTTGAGGTCCTACCTAGAGATGTGAATTTGGATTTAGTGTGTTTACCCTACAGGGCCACTAAGAAAGAAGAGCAGGTGAGAGCTGCAGCCTTGCCCCACACCAGCCCACTCTGCTCAGGGCCTGAACTTGGTTGCTATGAGTAACTTCCCCAGGCTAAATTTAAATTATTTTCACCTCCTCAGACGAGCTGTGCATCTGAGCTGACACCAGTATAAAGCTGGAGAAAAAAGCTGGTTAATATCCTCCACATCCTGATCTTGCAGCAATGAAACAGATGTACACACAGAAGGATACAGGATGAAACCACACAGCTGAAAGTTAGAAGAACACTTTTCTTTTCCCCTTCCTTTCCTAAAAGTAAAGGGGAAAAAAAATAAACTAAAAAATTTCAATACTTAAGTGACCTGTGAGGACAGTTAGGGGCTAAACAGTTCCCATTTAGCTCACAATTCCAAGACTGGAACCAAACTTCACCATTCAGCAGGGGAGTTTTCTTCAAATGACCAACAAGATGAGAAGTGTCATTTTCCAGAGAGCTGCTGTGGAAGCCAGGAGCCCTGCCAGGCTGATAGTGCTCAGTGCTGAGCACAGATTACAGCCCCTCTCCTCCAGCCCATCAGGATCAGCACTGATAAGCAAACATGAGAGGAGCCATGTGAGGCTCTGACAGAACCACTCCACTGCAATTAACTCCTTCCCTCAACACACAGCAGTTCGGATGAATCAGCAAATACCACGGAGACAGAAGAAAGAAGAGACAGAAAACGTTTTGACAGAACTTGTGTATATAAGTAAAACCACATGACACTGCATGACCAAGCTATTTATGTGATTATCTAATGATTCTCTGCATCAAAAAGTTTCAAAGACTTCTTCAGTGAAAATGCTCTGCTGAAAATAAAACTAGTACAGCTTTATTTAAAGCTAATTTCCCCCACTTTGAGGGGGGAAATAGAGTCTTGGCATTATGTCAAACAGATTGATTTTTTTCCCCCTTCCCCTAAAAAAATTATTGTGGAACTCATTGGTTCATCAAGGTCACTATGGACCACACAGCACTTACATTTTTTGCTGAAGCCAGGGCAGAAAACAAGGGCAGCTACCCCAGCAAACATATTGGGCCTAATGACAGTCTTCTAAATGAGCCAGAAGAAAGTACAGTTTTCTTCTGACTTATTGAATATACATTGAGCATTTTCTTGTACCCACAAGGATACCCAGCCATGTGACCTCAATTGGCAGAATATTTTATCTTCGTGTTGATTTCATGACCCCTTTGGTTGTCCTTTGTCTTCAGGGATGAAAGCAAAATATATGGCACAAAGGGGGCACTGCCATCTATATTTACTGCAGTTTTATGAGCTAGGTCACATAGCATTCCCAAGCTGAAAAAAAGGCTCTGTTGCTGAGAACTTATAAAACAAGTTGAAGGCAGTGTGCAGTTATACTACAAGAAGTTGTCAGTCAAGGCTTACTGTGCCTTCCAATTTTTTTTTTCCAAAGAGCCAAAAAAGATGGAAGGCCTCCAATTGTGTCATTCTGTTATGGAGTAAAAGAGTCTTTGCAGATTTTTACATTAATTTGATTCAAAACAAGCCCCCAGAATTTACTTATTCCCAGAAGTAGGAACTCTATTAATTTACTTAGCTTACTTACATGGCAAAGGATTTGCTATTACACATCCCACACACAAAAAAAAAAAAAAAAAAAAAAAAAAAAAAAAATCAGCCTATTTCAGCTGCTTAAGTTTGTAGCACAGACTGCTACACTTATGGAGTTCCCAAGCTCAGGAAGCAGGCTTGCTCAGGAAAACATGGCAGCATGGGTTTAATTTTAAGCATGTGCTCTCCAAATCCCACTGCACTCACATACATGACTGACAGAAGATTTCGGTGTGTAGACTTGTGTGCTCCTCTGAATGCAGGCCAGAGGGACTTGAACAATTCCACACAGTCATTTTTTGTGTTCCTGTGATGAGAAAAGTATTTCCTTACTAAAGATCAGGCTCTTTTTGGCTATGCATACAGGTATGTCACAGATTAAGTGCCCAAAGTTTGCAGCACCTGCCGTGCTAACTAAACAAGGTAGAGACACACAGAGTGCCAGGCTTGCTTTAATTCAGGCATGCTTAACTTCTTCTGGAAGGCAGCAGCCCCAGCCATGAAGTTTTCCATGCATTAGTAACGACAGGAAAAGAAAGCTCAGGGTCCACAGCTGCTCACAGGCTGCAGGAACTCTTGGTCACCCAATATGTATTTCAGGCTCCCCGTGGGTGCAGAGAGCTTCATTTGTGGAGCTCAGAGCTGTAAGTAGTGAAAATACACCTATAAGATTCTGTTCTAGATGTAACTCACATGCCAGCAATCACCAGAATTGACACAGCCAAACCAACTTACTCCAGATTTACACCAGTATGAGGGCAGTACAAACTATATGCCATTCTAGCTGACCCTGCTTACTTGTCATAATTTTGGCATTCAGAGGAAGACAAACCCTAACACGCTAAAACACGTGCCACATGGGTATACACAGAGACAAATAAAATTAGAGAAGAACCTAATATTTCTCAGCAGGAGTTTAATCAGGAGTAGACCTTCCCACAAGCCAGCCTGAGAGAGCTGCAGTACTAATTCACAAAGGCTGAGTAGAAACTGCAACATGCCTGCATTTCAGTGAAGCCTTTCATAGAGTATCTCAAAACACTCCAACTAAATTCAAAGTGGACGCCTCCCCAAAAGCAGCCCACACACATCAGCTGCAACATGTTACAGAGGGCCACAAGGAATAGCAAAAAGTAGGGGAACTAAAGCAAGACCCATGATCTAATTGGTTTTAGCATGTTTCTTACTAGCAAGGAAGAAGGAACAACAAGGTTCTTAGTGAGAGCACCAGATGAGTGATGTTAATTCAGAACACCAGTAAGCAGAGACAGAACAAATATAAACCAAAGAGTTTATGAATCCTTCTCCTCTTGCAATGCTAAAAGTTTTAAAGTTCAAGGCAATTATAGCATGTAGAACTGAGTCTTGCTGCCACAAACAGCTCTGCAGCTCCATTTCCTACAGCACCACAGCCCCTTGCCTGGGCTAAGTCCTCATTTTGGTGCTTCATAATGCTCTCCTTCCTTCTCCAGTGCTTAGCCTGGAGCATTCTGGTTATCTCAGAGGTGTAAATCATACTTCACAGCCCAGGGCTCGCCATGAATGGAGTTATTTTGGCTCTCCTAGTCCTGTTTCACACCCTACACACAGAAAACCAGGGGTGGCTGTGAAGGAGACTGACAAGGTTACACATCAGAGGCATCTGTGAGCTCTGGAAGCACTGCACTGGTTTCATACAGAGAAGACAGAACAAGGTGAATAATTCTCACATTATAGAATGTGCAAAATCTCAGAAAGTTCACATCATGGTATGTATGTCATTTTTCCCCTGCCCTTGCCACCCTCACCTCCTTCTGTTTCTAGAGCAGGAAACCAACACACCATTCTACAGAGGCACCAAAATTGCAGCACCTTGTCTTGTTTCCTGCTGCTGAGGGAAGGACATGTACTGTCACAGCACATGTCACAGCTGAGATGGCCACAACACACAGAGCATCACCAGACAATTTCAGAAGGCTTTGAGCATTTGCCCAAACAGAGTAACAGCTTACCTCACCAGATGGCTCCAGACCTCTGCCCACACAAAGCACCATAACAGCACCTCAAAAAGCTGTAAGTATCTGCACTTCAGGGTCCTTAGCCCAACCTTTTATACCCTCATGTTCATGCACTGCACCTGTGTGCCCTCTGTTCCCTTTGGTGGTTGCTCAGCACACCTGGGCACTCCATGGCTCATTGCTGTCAGTGCTGCTCACCTGCTGCTCACAGCTGTGCCCATTGGGGATGAGACTGGGGCAGCCCCACTCCCAATTACCACAGACTGTGTGCCTACAATGCAACTTTTACCTCTCCTTCTCTATGCACACCTCTGGTCAGCTGGGGGTTTTGCTTGTCCTACAAAGATGGCATTCAACTCCCAATGCTGCACACAGGTCTTGTGCCACACTTCCAAACCCAAAGCTTCTCCAGCTGCAGCTAGTTCACTGGATAGAGGGACATGGCTGCATTGGAGGCTCAGAACCCATTCTGGCTGAGGATCTGCAGCATGGAATTGTCCTCTCTCATTTGTTACCCATAAGATCTCCTGGGTGGGGATGAACAGGCTTTGACACACAGAAGAAAAAAGGCCAATAATGCCACCAACGTGTCCTGTGTCTAACATTGACAAAGAGACATTTTTACTACTGCACAGAGATAGGACAGGAAAAAGCCTCATCTTGTTGGCACATACACACACACACACACACACACACACACACATATACACAGAGACACAGACACACACAGGCACGAACGATGTAAAATTGTTTGAAGAACTTTTGGTCTTGTTGTTAAGCAAGTGAATGTGAATGTTAAACTGTGAATGTTTCCAAAAAGCCTAAACTCCAGACAATTGCAGCACTTTGCTGAAGAATGTTTAAGGGATTTAGGCTGATCTGATAATTGCTTGGTAAGACAAAAGCAGAAACAGCTTACAGAAATAAAGGACATGGGTTTGAAGGAAGTTTCAAAGAATTATCTTTAATTTATAAGATGATACAGCATATACTGCAAAGAATAAAAAAATGCTGACTACAAGATAAAAACAGTAAAAGATCTTCTGTCAGGAGAGCACATTTACACAGCCTTTCAGAGCACAAAAAGAAGCCAGAATTCTGTCTTTGGAAGAGTCAGTCCACTCATTTGCTCCAAGCCCTAACAAGCCACTTAATTCAGAGTGATTTCAATTTCACGTGCTCCAAAGTCAGGAGCATGATGTGAACACAGATAGCTTGAACTTTCATTTTTCCACTCCAAACTCTGTAGATGAAGCAGCCAGGACACACATAACATAGACGAAACACTGATTTGTGCAACAACTGCAGCTCTGGTCTTGTTAATATAGTCAAAACCATTTAAATTGGAGTTGGATGAATCGAGCAAAAGTACATCTGTGAACATTTTCTGGCCTGTTGAAAAGCTTGTGTTCATCCCTTCCACATCAGTGTTCTGCACATATCCCACCTCTGCATTTAGGCAACAGGAGTGGCCTCTGCCTCAGATGGGCCCTGTTTGACCAACAAATCCTTGAAGGCTGAGCAAGAACAACTGAGAAAGTTTCACCTTATTCTTATTATCTCCCTTTGGCACAGCTATCAGAGACAGAGCACTCTGAGCTGAGTCAACACCTACTTCTACAAACACTCATGCTGGTAAGCAGGAAGCAAATATTAGTTTTAGGAGAAGGGGTTATGCATAGCATCAACCTCCCTGCTTGCACACAAAGCAGAACACATCCCACCAGGAAACAGGAACATCTGATCATTTAGCCCAGGCTGAATAGACATAAAATCTTTCTCTGGATATTGACAGAATTAAAAAACTACACGTCCCTAAAACAGTCCATTCATAATCATGGACGCTACACACTTTAGAAAAACACAATCCTTAACTTTATAATTCCACTAGCAGGAAAAGTTTATACATACATGGACATTTATTTGCCCCACTTTGGCTTTGTATGTGTAGTAAGGAAAAATCAGAGCCTACCTACTGCCTGGAAATGATTACCACGCTCAGAGAGCCCTGTGAGCAGCCAGGGGCTGTGTCATGCAGCCCTGGTGTAATGGATCCAAGCAGTTACACACAAGATACAAGTGGAGACCATTAATGGGAGACCTTGGCTAAGGCAGGACGCACGTTAAAGGCTCAGAAGATGAACACGTGTGCTATCACAGAGCAGTGTGTCACAGCACGTGCAGGATATCACTGAGCACTTCAGCACTGTTCTTTTATATTAAACACAGCAATGTGTTCTGTATCAGAACTCTTATTTTTTCAATACTTATTAAGGAGGAGAAAAATTATTAAATCAGATGGTAGACCAATGTGTTCAGTACAACTCTGAGCAAAGCTTGTGCAATATTTTAGCAAGTATTTACTGCAGACACAGAGAAGCCCTTCCCATGCTAGGTTTGTGATCAGCTGTATTTACCATTCTCTATAAATGAAACGTACACTTCAATTAGAAACTGGTGAAGAATAAATACATACAAAACATGGACAAGGCAAGGACTCTAAACTCCCTGAACACACAACCTGTTTTTCCACTAGATGCATTTTAATTACAATTTGCAGATGTTTTTTTCAATCTTTTGCCATAGCATATGAAATTAATTTTTGAGGGGAGGGAATGCAAGAGGAGCTTTTCTATATTTACATGTTAAATAGTATTTGCTGGTCTAGGCAAAATGCATTCTGCTATTCCAGGGAGGCACTTCCCAGGGATACTACACTCCCATTCCCAGGTCTGAAGGACTCAGGAGCAGCAGCATTCCACTGGAGTGGGTATATGCACAGACAGACTAGTCCTTTGTCTTAAATTCTGGGTCTCTGTGTAGGATGGATTCCCATTCTTGTTGCACCAAACCGGAAGCAAGAGCCAAAAATGTCCACTTTTCACTCTAATTTTAAAGTTTATAAGATTTCTCCAAAATTTAGAAAACATATATTCCAGCAGCAAATGGATTACAAGAAAACAAAAGAAAGAAAACTCATTTTCCTTTACCTATTTTAAGCAATACTCTGACTTATTGCGAGGGTAACGGTTGAACAAGATAAATGTGTAGATCTTCACTTGAGATCTTGGCAGCAGAGACAGTCCGGTGCATTTGGCAGAGTATTTTGGTTTAAGGAGTTCAAAGAATACTTTCTTCTTCAAAGTCAAATTTCATCACCGCTGGCCGGGTCATGTTCCACTTCTTATTTCGATCCCTATCCTCGATGAACTCCTGGTAAGGATCTTGCTTTGAAACCGCTTTCTTCGAGCGTACATAACCAAAGAAGACAGTTAATGCCAGGAAAGAGTAAAACAACATGACAAAGAGGATGAAGAAATAGGCGTTGTCATATGGTTTGTATTGTGGCTGTTTTTGTTCTGTAGCATTTTTCCTTGTGTCCAGGTTCCTTTCCAGAAGTTGCAGAACACATTGTGAGATGAGAGAAGCTAAAGCTGTTTGGTTCATTCTGGGGAATTAAAAAGCATGTCAGAAAAGAGAGGAGAGTGAGCATCCAGGGGCCCCAAGTGATGCTTCAATGAAGTGGGACTCTGTCCACCAGCCCTGGCAGAGTTGGATCTGGCCTGGAACCATTTCCTCTTTTGGTAAGGAATGCTGTTAAGCACTTATTGGGTCTCAGTCATTTGATAATGAGGCATTTGGCTGATAAGCCTGCCTTGTCTGTGAAGTCTATGAATAATAACAATAATAGAACAATAACAAATCCCTGAGACACACATCTGCCAGGTAGTTTAAAATGTGTGATTTAATTTTTTATTCCCCTATCTTCACAATATTTGGGAAAAAAATCTGCTCAGGTTACTAGGTGAAATTACTTTAAAGCACCAGTGTGGGTTAAGGAGAAGAAGAAAAAAAAAAGGTGTTTCAGTTAGCTGCTATCTATCTACAAGCTGAACATGAAAACTTAAATTTGAACTCAAATTTGGCAGCCTTGGAGCTTAGGTGTAAAGTTGAAACTTTTAATGTGTTTGCATTGAGCATTAGGACTGGTAGTCTGTCACTGTGTGCTGCCAAAAATACATGCCACACTGGAAATATGCAAGAGAGCAATATCCAAACAGAAAAGAACTGCTTATAAAGTCATTCTGGAATATGAAACCTTTGACTGCCACTGACAAGTGGACTACACTGAATATTTTCAGACATGGAGCAAGGAGGTTAAGTCTTCTCCAGTGTGGTTTGTCACAGGTCATGTCTACTTGCATAATAATAGCAGAGCAGTGCTCCGTGGATTCCTGCTTCCTATTGTGTTTTACAGGCTGGGTCACTCTAAAGTAAATTGTTGTTTTACAAAGTAGTGAAACCTTATCTTGCTACAAAAAAAAAAAGTCCTTACTGCCACAAACGACAATACCAGCTGTTTCTTTCTGTGATCTGAATTCTGGGGAATAAGCACCATGACTTTGAAGTGGAGAGCACATCACCAGACTAGCAGTTTGCCAACTCTGCACTGTTTCTTTAGGCCTGACCCCCTGAACTGATTGTATGATGACTAATTCACATGCTAAGATTGCAGTATATCGGTATCACTAAACAGCCTGCGTTTGTCATTAAGGGTTTCTTGTAAAAGGAAAGATGAAAGTGAAGTCTGTAATGTTATATGAGCAGCAGACTATGGTATAAGTACATTTAGAATATACAACTTCTAGAAGAAATGCCCAGCTCCACATTTTAACTAGTTGTTTTAAAATCACCCTTAAAAATTTAAAAAGAAAGAATAGAAAGAAAAAATATTTAAAATTACAATAAAGAGCAATACCAAATCCTTTTCTTGGCTGGGGCCAAGTTATAGGAGAGATCTAATTCACCTATTCTTGTGGGTAAAAGAGAATAGATTCAGGGGACCTAATCTTGTTTTGAGGCAACAGAAGAAAAGTTTTATCAGCAATCTAAC
This sequence comes from Irena cyanogastra, assembly GCA_013397155.1. Lineage (NCBI taxonomy): Eukaryota > Metazoa > Chordata > Aves > Passeriformes > Irenidae > Irena > Irena cyanogastra. The sequence continues at coordinate 1,061,544 of VWZV01014315.1, forward strand.
TACAAACAAAATACATGCATTAAACTAGTATAAGATCTTCAGGGGAACTATGCCCAATTTATATTCATGTAACCGGAAAAGGATTTTCATTTAAGTTTTGCAACTTTTCCAGAACTCAGTAAATTCTTACTGTTTGTTTGTTTTTTAAAGAATTTTCTTCAGTAAAAGAAGCCTGCAATTCTGCATAAATTAAGTTGGACATATGTTAATCCCTGCAAATTTCTTGCCTGCTTGAGAAATACATGACCTCTGTTGGCCAGTTTTGGGGGCTTTTGAGATTGGCAAAATAAAAATAAAAAAAATTAAAGGGGGTTTTGAGGGGTAGAACACCACAATGGAGTCGAGAATTGAGTGACAAAAGTTACATCAGTGAATTCACAGTGGCAGTTTTGGGTGTGCAATGAACAAGGAATGCTGTGCTTCACCTTGCCTCTTAAAGCATAGCTTCAGCCTGATTCTTGAGATGCATACTCATTATTTCCCAGAACCAAGTGTTTGAACTCCTCTTCTGCTATGCAGTGTACTGGCATCCTCACACGTCTGAGCAGTTTTTTAGCACACGATGAAAAGCACAAAAAACTTTCTTTCTCGAGCATTCACACAGTCAGAGCCACATCAGCCTAAGCCAGGAAGATAAATTACTGTGTTAACACTGGGCCATGCTTGTCAACAGTGGGCTTCTTCCCAAAGGTATCTCACAAACCCAGAATCCTGGCCAACACGACTCAGTCCCCTTCAGCCAGGCTGTGACATGCCCAGGTCACCCAGAGGAGAGGCCACTGGAGGCCAGAGCACACCACCCTCAGCAAAACTGATGTTGCATGTCAGCAGTTTCCACGTGGCTGCTCACAGAGCTGTCTGCACACACCTGGGAAAGGCTGATGCACAAAGGAGGACTTGCCTGGGGCGGCAGTGGTGTCCTCTGCAGGAAAGGTTGAAGGGGTTCCATCCACAGAGCACAGCTCGCTCCCTCCAGGCTGGGAGGAGCTGCTGGGGGAACCACGGAGCTCACCTGTGCTGCTCTGCTTGGCCCCTCCTGAAATGTCCCTGCCCAAACACACCTCCACCATGGTGTGATCCAGCCCCTATCAGAGGCAGAGCTTCCTCATCCTCCTGCTCATCTGAACTAGTCTGTTCTTATTTTAACTAGGGGTGTTTCCAGACACTGCTTCTGCATCTTGTTGAACCCATCAATGTTCTGTTAGGTTACACAAGCAAACATTGCTTTTAAAGTTTCTTTTTCTCTCCTTTTTTCCCCTTCCCCTGAACAGTTAAAAGTACATAATGGTGCTTTGAACAAGATCCTAAAGAGCTATTTCCATAAAGTGATCCAATTCTTTTTAGAGATGTAAGTACATGAAATTCTTCAAATGCAGGGGGACAATGAGTGAAGATTAAAAAGAAAGTAAAAGATTAAAAGGAAAAGACCATAAGAAAAACTCAAAGGGGGGGAAAAGATCAAAAAAGAGGATTAACCATGTTACTTGTTGTTTTTCAGAAATTAAAGAAGTATGGGGGATAAGGAATTTGTTTCCTTTTGGCCCTAGAAAAATGCCAATTATGGTAGCTAAATTGCCAGGATCACATATCAGTATGCTTTGGAAATGTGAGAAATGGATGGGAAATATAAACACAGGGCAATAGCTTACAGTTATGTTATGAATTAAGCCACAAAAATATCAAGATTTAGTCACTGAACAAGCTGCCAAAGTTAATCTTTCCTGATGAACTTGAGCAGAATCAGAATAGAAGTAACAGAACTGTAGTTTCACAGATTAAAATTGCCTTGTTCTCTCATCTTTGCTATCTCTGTGTCCCCACACACCTAAAATTTCCACTAAAAATCAAAGAAAAATGGGTGCACCTGGGCATAAGATTGAGCTCCTTATCTATGCTGTGTATTCTTTTTAGGAGGCTTTTTAATATTTAGCAGTAAAAAGATTAACAACTCCAGGTTTCTCTTTGGCAAGAGCACTTGTGATGTTGTCCACATTAGTAGAGATTCTATTTTCAATTAGACAGGGGGTGGAGAAAATGCTTCCTTCCAGATCTTTCAAATATCTGGCATTTATGAAGCCCTTTATGAATAAGGATTACAAAAGGAGGTAGGTAGGGGTTTCTGCCGCGAGTTTGATGCACGTCTAAACGCCAGAAATTACTGACCAGAATCTACAGGGTTATTTTAGCCAAACCAAGTATCTTTGCCGAGTCCCACAGGTGGTTTTGCTGTTTGTGGCTCTCAGCGAAGCAGGGCAAGCCAGCCCTGCAGCCTGTCCCTGCCCCGGGGGCAGCACCTGGCTGGGACAGGCAGAGACCTCCCGGCCGAGGCTCCATCGCTGTCCCAGCACTGGCAGGCACAGGCTGGGTCATGGCTGGGTCCGACAAATGCTCTGGAACCAAAGCCAGGCTAAGGCAAAGCTCACAGGAGTCAGCCTGGGAGCGCAGCGGCAGAGCAACTCCCCGGGAGATCCTGGTCCCCACCACGTCCCATTGCTGCTCACGCGTGGATCCCCCGGGACCTCTGCAGCACCGGCAAAGCCCCGCCATGCCCCAGGAGCACCTGAAGGGGAGGGGGATTTAATTTTGCACAGTGCTCCATGCACCAGCAGCCAGCTCCAGACATGGCATGTGCTGTTCCCAGCCGTTCTCAGAGGATAGACTGAGCTCTATCCTGGCAGCACCTCTGGAACACCTACCCCTGCCCTGGCTGCTCCCCTCAGCCACCCCTCGCTGACCCCACACAGGAGAAAAATGCACTTTTAGAGGTCCTGAGGGGCCATAGCCCCATCTCCCTTCCCACCCACTGTACACCTTCCCTGGGACAGCAACACCCGTGTGGAAAACTGTATTTGGGCCAAACCCTCAGCAGAAAAAATCCCCCAGGTTTCTCAGAGGATTCCCAGCAGGGTTCCCGCTGTCTCTGCCCCCACCCACAGGGAAAGCTGTGTGCCGTTTCCGCCGCACACGGCATGGGGACGTGCTGGCACCGGGGACAGCAGATGGCTCCCAGCCGCCAGCAGCACCTCCAGCCTGGCCCGGGTGTTCCCCAGGCCCAGCAGGGCAGGGCTGCTCCCGGCAGCGCCTCTGGGCTCTCCTCAGAGCTGTGGCCCACGTTCTGTCTGCTCCCCACACACTCTGCAGTTTCTCCCCTTGATCCCACACCATGCCTGGCATGGCTGCACTGCACTGCGCTCAGAAACCCCTCTGGCTCTAAAGGAAAAGCCGAACGGCACCCGGCCCTTTCACACACGTCCATTATCCCCTTTCCAAGTCAGGCAGCCGTGACTGCGCAGATATTCCCTCAGGTTTCAGTGCCAGGTGACAGTGGTGTGACGTGCCGGGAGCGCTGCAGCTGGTGCTGGTGCTGCCGGTCAGAGTCTTTGGGAAGGGCAAGTGAAAGAGAAATTCTGTTGAGCTGATGCAGGCACTGGGATAGAAGGTGTGGCTGTTGGACACCTGCGGAGTGGCAGGACTAGAGTTTGTTGGAGAGCCACAAGGGAAAGGGACACAACGAGGAGGAACCGTGATATTGAGGGCAAAGTGTGTCTTCCACCACCCAGAGGCTTCAGATGGGGACAGGGGAGAAAGGATCAGTCAAACACTGTGTCAGGAGCTCCACGGAGGTGCAAGACCCCCGTGATGCTCTGTGGCTTTTGTAGTACAGAACCAGATGATTTCTGCAAGCCACACCACCCCCAGCCCCAACAGACCCTTCCCAGGATAAGTGTGGCCAAAACAGCATTTCCAAAAATTCAGGAGATTTGTACCCTTAGTTGATTATTCTGGTACTGACCATGGGGACACTCACATGAGAGTGGCTCCAAAGACATTTTTTTCCCTCTCTGAATTTCTGAACTATAAAACATCATGGTTTGAGTGTGCAGAGTACCTGTAACCATCACCCTTTCAAAGCTAAAATTTCAGAGGTATGTACATTTGAGATCATTATGAATAAATGCATATATATGGGGAGAAAAATGTTTGTGTAAATAAAACTGAGTCTGTGAGGAAAAAAAATGGACAATTGAACAGAGCCATGAGAAGAGCTGAGGCCATAATTGTGTACAGCATAAGCAAAGATACCCATGTGAGCACTGAAAGGAGGGGTGTGTGGGGAGGAACAAGTAGCTTAACATTTGGTTATGGCCTAAGGGACAAACTTTGCTGAGGATGAAGACACTGAATGGTTAATAAAGCTTCTGAACTGTTTCCAATTCTCAGACAAGGAAGCAACAGTTCCGCTCTTACCAGCAACTGCTCTTTCATATTTGTGTATCAAGCTGGCTTTATTAAATTATTCACCAAAGGTCAAATGTGATGTGTCTTCCTAGTTTTATTATGATTTTTCATGACATTGCCTGAGTAGCTGAATAATAAACAGTGCATGTCAAAATGCTGCAGTGCCCAAGCTGTCCACAGGCACCCTGGGTTAATCAGTCACTGGTTCTGGGGCGATGTAAATGCACTAAGCAAAGATTTAAACTGTGTGTTGTTAAACTGCAAAGTATTGTTTGTGGGAACCACGACGGCAAAACAGAGCCAAGCACTAGCACTGTGTACACATCCTGGTTTTGAAGCCTGTTTGTATGATAAATGCCTGTAAGTTTTTGAACTGGACTAATCCTCTAGCTGTAGTATTCTGCTCCCTGAGAGTGATGAGAATTTCCCAGCCTGGGATGAGCCACCCAGAAGTGCTGGGAGAGAATAGGGAGTGAAAATCTGACATGTCAAATGGCCTCTTACCTGCAATGAACACAGAAGCAGACTGCAAGTTTTATTGTTTTGCAATAGACAGATATCTTGAACGGATTCAAGTCAACTCACATGCTTCTTTAAATAACCCTAGAACTCTCCAGTTGCTTTAGGGAATATCTAGATGTCATTGGAAAAGGGAAAATAAATTTAAAATGGGATCTTCTAATCAGGATTCAGGTTTCCTTGCAATTAAGCAGAACATTGAAGTGAGCAACACAAAAAAGTTTATAAATTCAAGCTGTTCCAGGTCTCTGATGGTCACATTGATATTGCCTTAAATTAATTTCTTCGTATTTCACAAAAAGGTACCTTCTAGTAATCCACTTTATAGACTTTAAGGCCAGAAGACTTTATGGACAGCAAATGTTGAGAATGTTCATGGATACCAGCAGAGCAAAAATGTATGCTTTACACATCAGCAGTAACCAGAGATAATGCATTTCTTAAATATGTGAGAATACATCACAGAATTCAGACATAACAAGTAGTTTACATGCAGTATGCTGTCTGCCATACTTCTGAGAAAATGCAGACATCCTTGCTACCAAAAAAGTATTAGTAGCATGTGATAATTTGGGGTGGGGCTTGGAATTGCAAAGTTAAGCAGTTTTGTATTTTTTCATTACATTTGGAGATACAGGTTACAGACCTGTAGCCAGATATTTTGTGATTGAATTTACACAGACCTTAACCTAGGGAATAAAAATCTAACTCTAATACCACATAGGTGCAGAAGCAGGTTTCTGAGGACACAGAACCTGTTTGAAAATCAGCTATTTTCAATGAAGATTTGTAAATTGGGATAGGCATTTTGTGCCTTTCAAAATAGCACAGAAAGATACACTTCAACAGCATTTGTTATTTCAATACAGACTTTTGGGCAATACTGAGTAGAAAACCCTGTGTGATTATTGGAGAAAAATGTTTATTTCTAGCTTTTATTTAATGAGACTTATTTAATTAAATGAGAAACACTGAAATATCTAGGGAAAAGGATAATAGGTGTCATTAAAAATTATTCTTTTCCTAGCTCATTCTTTTATGCCCTGATGAAGGAATGACAAATGCCATACCAAAGTATGGGAAAGTGCTTTACTGAGTATTGTGATGGGCGTAGAAGCCATGTCTAGATAAAGGAAGACTTAATAATAAATTAAAAATCATGGTTGTGACACAAAGAAAAAAAAATTTATGAAAACCTTTCTCTCAAAAGCCTCCAATTCTAATGAGATGATAGACAGTTGGTTAAGCAGCTGTGGTGATTTATTTCCATCTTGTAAAATATGCACACTCACACATAGGAAAAAAAGGAAGAGAAGAGGAGAGATCCTGAGACCTGCCCTTTCTGCACTCATAAGTGAGTGGGGTTTGGACTCCATTGCTGTGAGCACATTCCTCCCAACTATTGCACGGCTTTTCTGTCAAATGCAGTATCCATGGCAGGCTCATTCCCCTTTGACTTCCTGAGCATTCAGGATTCATATCCCAGAAACACATGTGGTTCCCAAGAACCTCTTCAGTCTTGACAGCGATAACAAGAAGGGATCAACAGTATCCAAGTTATCCTTAACTTATATCCTTAAGTTATATCCTTATTATCCTTATAGCTCGGTCAGAGATTTCTGCAGCACATGATAAATCAAGACACAGCTTAAGTCCCTCTGCCCCAGGTTCCTCCCTTCCCATGACAAGAGCTCATCCCAGTTCTCCACTGCATGGCTTGACTGTGAGAAGAATGGATGATTTTCAGAGAATCGTGGAGTGGTTGGGGTTGGAAGGGCCTTAAAGATCACCCAGTTCCAACCCCCTACCATGGGCAGGGACAGGGCCTTTTCTCCCTATCTGTCTTGGTTCTAGTCTCTCCTGCTCTGCATTAGGTTCTCGCACAGGAAAGTCCTTGTGACACCCTTGAGAAGAGGATGGAGCAGCCAAATCCCCATTCCCTAAAGTGAGGTCAGCAAAGCACCTCAGTGGGATTGAGGGGACAGGGAGAAATCACAGCTCCCCCACCCCTGCAGCTGCTGGAACAGAAAAGGAAGGTGACGTTTTTCAATCACCCTGTGGGCAAGGGTACACTCCTCCTGGGAAGGAGCACTCATCTCCCAGTTCCAAACTGTGTAAGCAAGCAGGATTCTATCCAGTGGTCTACAGAATAGGGATTGCAAGTGGGAAATCAAAGTTTACATGGCCTTTGCAGCAAGCCTAGGACATGAGACCGTTGCCAAGGGCCAAGTCCTTGAAAGCAACATTGAAAAAAAATCAGAAAATAGCAGTTTGGAGCAAGGAATAGGTGTCAATAAGAGAGTTTTAAATTTTAATTGTCTCAGAAGTTAAAAAGTGTATCAGAGAAGCAGAAACTGGAAAGGAAAAAAAAAGAAATCTCCTTTCCCCATTTTGTAATGTCCTCTGTTCAAGGAATGTATTCCTTCCTTTTCCAATGGAAGAGGGCTAGACTTAAAAGAACAAAATAAAAATAAAATGCACATGGAAAAAAGGCAGAAAGAAATTAAAGGTGGTTACATCCCCTACAAAATAGTGAGGAAATTAAATGTTCACCAAGCCTAGCGTGAAGTAAAATTCCCTTGCACAATGATGGGGCAGTAAAATTTACTCCACCCATTTTGAAGGGTCTTCCCCATGTTACAATCAGCTTGTGTGTAGACCTGTTAAAAAATTCTTGAGGTTTCTGAGGAAAAAAAATATAATTCAGCACAGATACCACCCCTAACTGATTACAAAACCCCTGCATTTTCTGAAGCCATCCCAGTTGCCCTACTCATGCTGGGTTTAAACCTGTGCTATGTTCTTTTGAATGCACAGCAAGGGCTTTTCCCTTGTTGGGAAGATGTTCTGCTGGTACCCACGGTGCTCAGAAAATGCCAGGTTCATTATCTCACACACATCCAGACCCACACAGAGTTCCACGTGGCACACAAGCAGTACCTGGGCACGGAGGCTGCCCAGTGCTCCCACAGCACAGGGTGTGTGCAGAATACACTCAGACAATGGATACAGTCTGCATCGAAGATAACATGGTTTATTTCTTCATGATATTCAGATTAAAATGTATCAATGTATTTATCACAATACTACATTTTAGGACAAAATCATCAGTGCTTTGAAAGTCTTCATAATGTTTATTCATTATAAATAGTAAATATTTACTGAACTTTTTACATGAAAGATTTGTTTTTCGTTTTCTTTTTTTTTTTTTTGTTTGTTTGGGTTTTTCTTTTTTTACAACATATTTTGTTGTAGAGGCTGCAACACAAAGATAATATTTCATTTTTCCATCACCCTTAAGACCGTTGTGTGAACTAACCTCTGTACTGAACCTAGTCTAACTACTTCATAGTCCTTAACTCTAAAAGGAATGTATTTGTGTTCTGCCTCCCTCTTTGTTCCAAGAATAGAGAGAAATAAATAATCCCACCTTCCATCATTCTCTTCCTCTCAACATCACAAAACACAAATTTATTGACATTCTAAAATGTCATGATGCAAACTTCTTGTAAACCTTGGTTCCTATAATTATACTGTCTATATTGGATATTGCTGTATAATTTAAACAGATGAGTCAAATACAGGTTCATCTCTGTCTATGTCCTGTACATCACTAAAAAACATGTAAACGTAATCATTTCTTCCTATTGTTTCCTGAAGATGACCTTTAAATCATGATTAGCAAGCTGGATTTCAGTAATCCAGCAGACTGCAACAAATCTGTATTTTATCATCAGGAATTATGCACTGCAAAAATAAAAGTACCTGCAAAAATATAGTTCTGATTCTATATCTATGACTTTGGATGATCCCAAAGTTTGTGTGAGGTACACAGTATTGCACATTGCTAGGCAGTTATGAAAAATCAGTCGCGTCCTTGGTGGGGTTTTTTGTCTCTCGTATTTGTTTATAAAGGTAAAACACACTGGGAAAACACACACAAAAAGGTAAAATCTGGGTTTCGTGTCACACAAGATCTCCTCTCTTGGTAAAGCAAAACCTGTGAGTGACATTTATTGACAAGGTGATGACAAAAGCATGGTAAGGTAACCAATGAGTTGTTCGGGAAGTCTTTCGCACTTATCCAGCTTCCTAGGGACTGTGACGTTTCCTCTTGATGACAATTTCCAGTGTGTACAGTGAGAGGCTCTCCCAACCTTGCTTCAGAAACTGAGCTGTTTTAAAGTTAGACTAAAGTCAGCACTGGATGTCAGATGAGTCAGAGTACACAGAGCTCAACTGCTCTAAGTTTAGTTTCAAAATGTTCCATTTGTCCCAATCAATGCACATTAATTTCAACAACAACAAAAAAATGGAATGTTTGCCAGGCTGTGATGTTAAATACTGCTCTGTTTTGTATACCCACTCATAATGAAGCATGTCACATTTATTCATTATTGCTTTTGGCCTTTGTCTTCTGTATAGCTTTGTCCAGCCTGCAAAAGTCTACTAAAAGCTATGACTGGAGAGAATATAACAAGCTTGTTTCTCTCAGTGGGACTGCCCCAGTTTAGGCTGCACTGTGTTGAGAACATCTCTCATATCCAAGCCTTGGAGTGAGACCGGAAAACAAGACCAGCTTTAACTTGAAGTGGACAGTTCATTTATGCAATATCTGGCTTCAGATAATGAAAGGCACCTGCAAAAAAGCAAAAGAAGCTTTTTAAGTCATGCTGTGACAACCTCACAGCATGGGGCCATGCCAACTACAGGTTGACAATGTCATATTTAATACTGATATATCAAAGGAAAGGGACTAATATTTTTATTCCTAGGACAAGTTTGACAAAACTCTATGTATCTGGGATTATATACTGTAATGATTCTTGAGCTGACCTCATTAAGAACATGTGTTTCTAATAGCGGAATGCCAGCGGTTATTTCATTTTGGACAACTCTTATGTTTTACCTAATGGCAATCAGGTTTCATGTCTCAACAATTAATAACATCAAGATGTTGTTGACATCACTTAAGAAAATAATTATGCAGCAGAAATCCTGCTCAAACAATCAGCTATCTCACCAGCGCATGGCTTTGAGGAGAAGTAGCAGCGAGCCCTGAGGATCTGTGCTCAGAACTCCCTTCCTCACAGACAGACAGACAGACAGCCAGCCAGCACAGGCTGTGGGTAGCTGGCTGCCCTTCCCAGTGCCGATGTGCCGTACTCACTTTGGCCGTACTGGCCGTACTGGTAGCCCGTGACGGGGTCCATGCTGTATCCTGTGGTGCTGTAGGTGGGCGGGCAGTAGGACTGGGATGTGGGCAGGCTGTCTAAGCTCTTCATGTGCTCTAACCTCTGGCTGCAGCTGGCTGACACAGTGGTGGTGGGCTCCAGGCCCCCAGTTAGGGGGGACAGGGCATAATCAGTTTGGGGCTGGTGAGGCACGCCACCATGGTTAGTCAAGAGTCCCATTACCTAGAAGGTAGAATAATAGAAAGAGTTAAAACAGATGAAGAATTCCATTGCTTACAGAAACACAGAAGTTCTCAAATCTATAATTTGATTTCCTAAACCAGGTAGACTTGATACTTGAATTGTGCTTGGAGTAGCAAATCCCGAAAGGAAGTGGAACTTGGTTGCATCATCCACCAGAATAAAATCTGATGGCTCACAAACAATAAGAAGTGATATTGGGGCAAATAAAGAATAATTTTTTTTTTGAACTTTTATAGTTTTCGAGTGCCTGATCCCAGCCCCAGCTGGGAGTCCTGCAGATGTTTATTCCTTGAGGACTAAATTATAAGAGAAAAAAAGCAAGTAGTGGCTGTTTAACCATGATGTCCTGCATTATCTACAAGCATAAAAAGCTGTGAAAAACCTCACACAACTTTCTTCTCCAAGGTCAGCAACTGTTACAATGAAATCAGTTTGGAGCATGTCCCAGTAGCACTACTGATGGAAGTAACAAAGAGCCCCACTGGATCCCGAAGTTCTGGGTGCTGGGAAAGGGGCAGAGCAGTGGTACCCCCACTGCTGCATGCCCTCTGTGCTGTAAAGAAATGAATGTGCAAGAGTAAAGTGCTGGTCGTAACACCAGTTATTGATTCCCACATTAGAGTGAGAGGACACAACAGAAAGGCTCAGGCACTCCAGAGCGACTTCAAGTCAGCTGTGACTCCTTTATTAAGCTGCTTCTACAGGGACAGTTACGAAATCAGTAGCTGAGAAGAGTTTACTGGAAAATACATGCTTGTCCCTATAAAAGCCCAGCCCTCCAGGCCATAATTTCCAGTAGAAGAGCAAGGAAAAAAAAATTCAAAAGCATCTGCATTTTCAAGCACGGAACTACAATGAAAAGTTCTTGTTGCTCAAAAATCTCTCCCGCTGCAGGTTGGTGAACATTTTCTTTCCTGGCACACCACTACAGAACATTTTGAAAATAAGTGTATGACTGAGATTTGCTTACTTTTGCTGAAATAAATTGCACTTCAGAGCCTGACAAACATTCTGCAGCTTCTAATGGATGGGTGACATACAGCTTCTGCCAAAACTCTGTATTGTGATAATTTACAGGCTGTTCTTGCTCCAAAAAGGCATTACAATCATCTGACATGTGCCATTTGCTAATCATTTTGCTTTGCAGCAATTCTTGCCATAAAGTAAAGAGAGTTTTTTTAAAATTGGAGTCTATTTTTTAAAGACTAAATTAAACCTCATAAGAACGGATCTGTTTCCTAAGGTTCTGATGCTCCTCCTGGAATTGTACTTATTTTCTATCACAAACTAAACAGTATTATTATTGCAGGGAGCTTGTATTTCCAGCTCTGAGTTGTTTGCTTTTTTGTTGGTTTGGGGTTTTTTCTTAATAAATAGATGAAGCAAGAACTAGGGATAGTGATTTAGGTAGGAAAGAAGACCTACCCAGTTTTTACACGTCTGATTAGGAAAAGAGTAAGAGATAGAAACAGCAGTTCGGAAAGAGAAATCCAGATCCCTGCATTGAGAACACAAAATATGTTTGCATCAAATGCACCCAAGATATCTCACTGGAAAAAATGCTGAGAAAGAAGTTCAGTTACTGTGTATAGCACTGGAATGTTCACTTCTGATTGACTGAGCTAAAAAACCTGAGTTTAACCAGTGGTATTTGCTGAATGTTTCAAAAACTGAAGCATTCATGCAAAAACAAATTCCAAAACATATGCAAAGACCATATTCAGATATTGAAATCTTACAACTTTTAAGTTATAAAAACAAGATGAATTTGGATTCAGGATCAAAGATATTTTCTATTTAATTCAAATACATTCAATGCCCCAAACATATAAAAGAACTTGTGGTTGACAATAAAACAACTCTGAAATCACCATAGATTGAAAAATCATGTTATCTGTACATCATTTTGTGCCAAAACTCCCCAAAAGTTGAAAATACTGGGCTCTCAAGTTTTTGTTCTAAAAATTGGTTCTGAAAACTATTAAAATTTCTATTATATTAGCAAGCTTTTCTGTTTCAGAAATTCCAAATATTTTTCTTATAACTTTGGAATTTGATATGGTCCAAAATGTAGCATGCTTAATGACCTGACATTGTAACAGCAGGACACAGAACCTATGTTCATTTGGGTTGTATTAATCCCTGTCCTTTGAAATTAACACTAGTAGATCTAAAAGAAGATATAGAACTACAAAAAAAAAAAAGGTGTAACTTAAACATTTACATTGAAAATCACTACTTTGGGAAATATTTCTGTTGGCAGGAGTATCATGGTTTTGACTACGATTTAAAACGCACAGGGGTTTATCAGAAATCTCAAGTGCACAACCCTTCCCATTGCTGTGTAGGGCCAGTGTGACACCAATATTTACAGGACTTCCCCACATTTTGTTCCAAGTTCAAGAGCACAGAGAAGGGGCTGGGCTGGGCTCATGTCCCAGGGGAACTCTTCTCTGCCTCAGGGCTCTCACATCACGCGCTGTGTGCACTTTTAGAACCAATTGCTACTTTGGGTAAATAACTATTTTACCAACTGTGTGTTTCAACTAGAGGTTTGTTTTAATTTAACATTTTCAATAGAATAAAACCCGAGACAAAATTATTTGCACTTTGCCAGCAAAAAGAGTGAGCTCAAAAACTTTCGGATTGGAAGCTATTTTAAAATTGGAGATCCGTTTTGAAATTTAAACCTGGGTCCAGACAGAGTCTCAAACCACTCAAACATCAGTAGCAACTCTATTTGGATAGAGATTTCTTTTCTTTGACAAACAAAAATCAGCATTTGGTGAAATTAACTTTTTTTAAATTAGAAAATAATTAGGCATAATTTTATTAAGTGGACATGCACCTAGTAAATATTCTGGTGCAGAACTGACTGAGCAGTCTGTTTGTGAGCTGGAGAAAACTGAAGTCTGAACACTAACCAACTTCCCAGAAATATCTTCCTCAGAGGCCTTCAGAATCATCCTGCAGTTGATTAGTATCTAAATAATTCGATTTTTGGTCATGTCTGTTTTGAAAGCTCTAAGGGAAGTAGCCTCAGGGCAGGAGCCTTTGCTACGGTATGTGCCATGACCTTCTCACCCATACAAGGAGTTACAGGAAGGGCATGGCTAACTTTCACCTAATCAATTAGAAATCCATTAATGGGCCATGTCTGCAAGATGCTCGGCACCCTTAGCTTAGCGCTGCACAGGAGACACACAAGGGTCTGGATTTTACAGCTCAGATTTTCTGTATAGCTCTAAGGAAGTAAACAGATATGATTGTTTTATAATAATTAAGGTAGAAAATACATTTATTCAATCTCTATACCATACAAATTACTCGAAAATATGTCCTTCCTTCTAAATCACTTTGGGAGAGCTAAATTACTGACCCGGAATCCAAGGGCTGAGCTAACACCACATTAAAGTGATACAATAACAACTCAATTTATTTTAGAGTAGAATTCCTATAAATGCAGAAAAAAACCTCAGCTTTAAGTTTTTTAGCTACATATATTTTGTTCTCACCTTTTACAAAACACACACAGGAATGTTGAGGCACAGCCTTTGTGCTCGTACAATAAAATACAATATATAATTGATAAAATCATTCTATTAGAAAACAAAAGTGAAATTAGGAATAAGTAAACAGAACACAGTGGACTGCAACAACCAAAGTCTGCAGAAAAGTTTTTAGAGAGCACATCTGAAGCAACCCAAAATATTCATTAGGACAAATCCCTTGCCAGTGGAGTCAGCACAGAATCACCAGCTGAGGATCCGATCGAGAAAGATCTTGAGAGATGAAAGTCTTAAAGGCATGAACTCAATATCTGGTCCATTATCAGCTGCGGAAAATACTTCTATTATCAGCAAAATAAAGGCCATTAGACTAAAAAAAAGAAGCTTATTTCATTGAAATGAAACATTCTGGCTGTTAACATGGTCAGTATTTGAGAATGTAGGACCCTCCATAGGCACAATAAAATTCTCATATGTTTTAATTCATTTACGCATGCTTGTGTTTAATATGCTTTGTGACCATGCCTGCAATTAATATGATTTATGAGAAAAGAACATGTGCAATATTTTTTTGGGTACAGTGATACTATTTTTCCCCTCCTGTGAATGAAAGATTTAATGAAACAGCTCAAGGAAAATGGCTGGCAGTTAACATATTAAGTTGAACTGACAGAACCATGAGTAAACTTTAGCGCAGTTAATGATATCCTCTTATCTGACCCTGACACATTTGCAGCATGTAATTTACAGAAGCTCTGTCCAGGGAATCTTGACAAATGCTCCTAACGATGTCAGGGCAATGTTCCATTCTAATGTAAAACAGATGTGGGTCAGATACCCTCATTCATCACTAACACTGAAAATTTTAAACTCCTTCTGAGATGAATGGCATTACCTGCTGTTAACTCTCTTCACTGTAGAGAAATCTCTCAAAAAACAAAATATTGCACAAGAAAGAATACAAAAAGGATTGTTATCATGCACAGCAATGAGAGATCTTAGAGGATTAATTAAAGTTAATTAGCTGTATGGATCTGTATCTATAGGATCCTAGAATCCCATTGCCGATTCATTTTATTTATAGGAATATTTCTATTGAATACAAGAAACCTGACAGCCATTTTTTGCCAAATGGCAAGAGCTGGCAACCACAGACTTGGTAGATGAAAATAAGAGCAAATGTACTGACTTTGGACATTGATATCTGACCCTCTGCACACTCATGTCAAATGAGACCTCATACTGATTTCACACCCCTAGGTATCACAGGTACCTACACTGGAATTAGAGACAGTGCACTGCTGCACATTTAGGATAATTAGGAGAATAACTTGATTCTTTCATTAAATACATTTTTACCTACAGAATTACCAATTTTCAAAACATTATTACAGTCTGTCACAAAACTCATGTCTTTTTTAAAGCGCTATATCATAGAGTCCCAGAACTTGGTAACATCACCAAAATAATTCTAAGATCAGCTAATTCTTAAGCCCCTGGTATGAAAAGCAACCAAAGATGACTGAAAAGGTAAAACAAAGCTCAAAGATTAATATATACTCATAATTTATGGATATATAAGCATATCTGTGCAATTAAACATCTCACAACTTTTTCAGGCAGCCCCAGAGACTGGAGTCTCATGACTTTAAATGCTCAGCTATGGAAATATTACTCAAAAGAATTAATAACAAGCCTAAATTTGGTATCAGGTTGCTCTTTGCCTGTGAACTGTCATCCTCCCACCTTCTATTCAGCCCCAAACACAAAAGAAGGATTCTGGCCATTATGAACACCAGCCCAGCTATCACTAGCTCAGCTCTCACACACCTTCCCTCAAAAATTGGGATGTATGGATTTGTTATGGCTGAAAGCAAAACAAACCAAAAGAGAAAAGTTAAGGTGGACATTTTAAAACATGCAGTTTAAAAAGTCACCTCTTTATTTTTTCTGCTATATATTTATTATATTTATTAACTCTATATATTTAGTAAATATGTTATATTATCTACAAATGTGTACTTCTATAAAATATAGAATATTTTATAAAAAATGAGTATACTTACAAAATAAATAATACGTGTCGTTACACAATTTTTACGCAGTAGCAATTACAAAACTCTTGAATTTCATCTATTTTACTCACAGAAACAAAAAAAGAATTAACCCCATTGTCTGAACTTCTGTTTTTAAATTTAAAAAAAGAACAAAAACTCGTGTTCATGAAGAATATATCATGTGAATTAACTTTCTTAGTCACAAAGAAATCCATGCCCTGTCTCATGTTCTTGGGTCATTAAGCAAAGAGCTCTCAAAGCCAAGTGCATTGTGCCAAAGATCATGAGCTTCTCATTGCTGTGGGACTTGAACCCAAATGAAATGTTTCTGTGGGCAACCAGTTCAAGGTAATCCAACAGAAGGTACAGGGAAAAGTATAACGAATTAATAGGGCTTTTTTTTCACTGCTCTTGTCCCTCTTAATGAGGGAATGAAAATTTTTAGCCCCTCCTTTGCCTCCCTTAAAAACAGAGTTAACAAGACAATATGAATATATCTAACTGATGCGACAGCTGCCATCAGTTCCATTCGTCAGGTTAATGAAAACCAAGTGCTCTCAAAGACTTAAGCCCATTGCCTAAGATCTATCTCACCAAAAGGAGTTACAGGGTAGCTCTTAAACTCAGGCAGTGAAATGTTTTGACAGTAGAAGAAAAAAACCTTGAAACAGCTTGCATTTTTACTACTGTTCACAGAAAAGTTTGGGATTTTCTTATCAAGATTATTCCTCAGCTCCAGGTAATGGCATGAAACTGCAAACTTTGTTAAAAACTGTTATGATCTCCTACACAGCCCATTCAATATTCAATCCACTTCCCATTTTAAAACTTCAGCCTTTAAAGCTACGGGTTTGATTCAATTATGGGGGAGAAGGCAAGGAAGAGGAAAGAATAGATCTGAGAAGTTTTCTAGAGGGCAAGGAGGAAAAACAATTATGCCCAGCAGGAGACAGGTTACAAACGTTTGTTCTTCTCCCAGTAAAACCTTAAAACTGAAGAACTATTTAAGCCTGGATTATCCTACAGGTTAAATACCCTACAGGTTAAATACAGGAAGCACACAGCCTCGTGGGCAGCAATCCAAGCAGAGTATTGCTGCTCCACCTGGATCCACAGCAGCCAGAACAGCACTCTCCAAACCTGCAAACTGCCTGACCTGGTGTAGGGCAAACTCTGCTGCTCTGACACTAATAAAAAGCACATGAGGAGGTCAGGGGATGCCGATGTACACCGGAAAAACCTTTTTCCTTATCTTAAATAAAGCAGTTCAAAATACTGATATCCTGTCTTTAAACAATCTGCCCTTTACTAAGACGATACACCTGCAGTTGTGAGACAAGTGTTTCTGCAGTCACTGTTCTGCTTTGCAGCAAAAAGCCAGTGATAGCCACTAATCATAAAGTGCCATGCCAATCCAAAAGCATGCCTAAGTCCTGTATACATATATTAACGTTCAGATATGCTATCCCCTCATAATTCTGGGTTAAAAAACATTTGTTAAAAGAAAATTCACTGAGCAACTAAAACCTAATTTGAAAAGGAAATACAATATTCCCATAAATGTATGCATGACAGGCAAGAAGCTGCATAATAGGCATAGAAAACATAAAAATATGCAATTTACATATATTACACACTAATAATCTCTTTTCTGACATTATATTTAAAGAGCCCTGGCTGAGATGGCATGGTTGCAGTTGAGTTGCTTTTTCATGAAATACAAACACTCCAGGCTGCCATCTCCCCAAGACATTAATCCCTGACTTTTTCCAGCAAAAGTCAACCCGTTGCATGCCTGCAAGACAGAGGTTCTCTCACCACATCCAGGTGTAATGAATAAACCAGATGAGCAAGGAGAATAATCAGTCATCTGAAGGACATCTGCAGATCTTGTCTTGATGTTAGAAAGTATTAAACAAGGTGGAGCACTTTCTGTTCTCTTACATTTTTAAACAAGATCAACAACTTTTCAACACCTAGCTTGCAAGACAGGTATGTAATGGAGTGTTTTGCTTCCTAGAACTGAGAAATACAGTCCCCTCTCACCCCAAAATTCAAGGCTAACACAATAAAACTAAAATTGTATCACCCTAGCTGTCTGCTTGTCCTCTGCCTTCACCAGTGCTTGCCTTAAACACATATTTGTCCATCATATTCAAGAAAAAAGTCAGAATGGAACCATTCTACATAGAACATAATGCTTCCCTGGTGTCTTTGTGTCAGATCCTCATTTGTAATAAATTGATGACAAAGAGGAGAGAGGTTTAAGTCTGCTAAGTATATGATCCTGTGTATCTTAGTATTGGATTTTGTTCTGTATGTTCTAAGGGTGTTGTTTTTGGTTTTTTTAAATCACAAAATATTATCTGGGTGTCAGACAAATGCCCCCCTTCCCCCCTCCCTGCTACAGTCACCACAAATTCAGCTTTAGACTCAGTTTGTCAGGAGCACTTGCCAGCAAGAGACACATGGATGGGTGGAAACATTATGTTAATTGCTCACACACCCTGATTTATTGTGGTCAAAAATGAACTGGCTAGTAAATAGACCCTCTTTCTTTCTCATCTAAATTCCACGCACACAGGCAGGGCAGTGCAACATGCCCACTCAGCAGGAAAACTCCTGCTTCCCTTTTTCATGAAACCCAAGATGCAGAGCTGGCTTCCAGCTTTACCTCACCTCAGCCTCTCCTTCAGCAGCTCAGGAAGAGCCCTGAGAGGGGATGGAGAGGGGATGCACAGTGACACACCCCACAGCTAAGGGACATTTCACACACCAACATTGTGACCAGCAGCTGTGACCTGCCCTTTGGGCATCAAGAGTTTCACTGGTTTGCTACAGTCCCACAGTTTGTTGCACATAATTTACATGTTTGAGGCTGTATTACTGCATTATATAAACACAAAATCTGAATGTGTCACTTTATACATCTCTACATTTTATGCATGTCTCTAACTCATTGTTTAGGCACCAAAACTGCTATAGAGGAGTGGTTAGCAATGCCACATGAATTCAGGTCTGGGTTTTTCATTTGTTTGTTTGATGGCAAGATTTTTAACATCTGCTGAAGGTAATCATTTGGTTGCCAAAAGTTGTTCCAAATCCAAATGGATGTAAGTAATCTCCTCTATGCACTGAGCAATGAAAGCATGATGTCAACTTTAAAGGGATCAGCATCTCCCCTAAACCTAGCTCTACCTGTTGGTAGAGCTGCTGGACACAGCCAGAAGTGCTAAACACTGGGTTAGAAAAACATTTCAGAAGTCTAAGGAAAACAAACAAACGAAAAAAAATAACAAAAGTCTACCAGTGTAAAGACAGGGCTGGGCGTAAAAAAGCACAGAATCTCCTTTTGATTACATCAAACCTCAAATCAGCAAGACTTTGGCAGGAGAAGACCTAGCCTCACATTTTTGTCCCAATTTAGCCAGCCATCACAAGATTTCTTTACTGTTGTGCTCCACTTCTGTGTCACAGACAATAAAAGCTTTGTGGAAGGGGAAAAAAAAGAGATCACGTTTTCCATTGCCAGAACCAATACACATTTAAACTGACACTAACAACTACTTTTTATGGATTAACATTGAAAACCAGATAGATAATTATGTCAAAAATGTGTTAGTCTTGCACACTATGAAACTAGCCATTAAAAAAAAAAAAAGAAACAACTAATATAATGTCATGGATTTTGTTGAAGTTTGCATTTAGAAATCAGAATTCTTTCAAACAAAATCTATTCAAGTCTTGTTGGAAGTACATCCGTTTGTTTTTCTGTTGGTATTTTTTTCCTGAGGTTTCAAGCCATGGAGTTTTGTACCACACTCTATGCTATAGGAATCTGTGAATCTTAATTACATTTACCGTTACAAAAAAGGGTTTATGAACTTTTGCCTTTGGGCAAAAATGTTTATTTCATTGCCTTTGTTATTCATTCTTTTCAACTCCAGTGCCTTTGAACTTTTCAGCTGCACAGAGTTATCACCGTTGCACAGGAACCAGGAACTGCACTCCCAAGATGCAAACCACAAGTTGAAGAAAACGAAGGAGGCAAAGATATACGAGTCGTTATTTTGGCCACCCTTTGTGCCATTAAAATCTCATTTTCTGCCTATTAGAATGCCCTCTCCCTGCTCAGGCAGTGGTGATAGTCAGTGATTAGTGTGTAATTGAGTATAATTGTCTTTTCACTTTTCATTTGTGTCATTCTGAGCTTCTCTCTGTTTTTCTAACCACTGAGAGGAAAAAAGGGTAGAAAGCAGATAAAGCTGTTAAAACTCTCACTTTCAGCCCTGAAGAGATTCCTGATTGTAATTATAGATTGCATCTTCTTTGTCACTCCTCAGAATTTAGCGGACATCTCTTTCCAAGCACCTGGGCAAAGCTCTTGCTAATAAAATAAACTACCATCTATTCAAGCTTTAACTAATAATGTCAGCTTCAGACAGATGCTGTGTGTAGGAAAATTTAACCAATCTTTTGACACTCAATTATCAAGGCAATTTATTAACCTGATTTCCTTAAAAGAGCTCACGCAAATTAGAAAAACAATTATGGTATTCATGCATTTAAATACTGCCAAAGAGCAGTAATACTCCTAATTTATGTATTTATAACTCGATTACGGCTCATCTTAATGCACATTTCTCAGTCCTTGGAACTCTCCTCATACAACTTGCCCATAATTTTCCTGGACCACTTGGTAAAACCATGATGAGGTTATTTTAATTAGATATTTTATTCACAGAAAAAATACAAGATCTGTTTTCTGTACCTATGCATGGATCTTCAGGACAAGAGCAGTACATTACAAATACTTGACAACTAAATGCAAACACGAAGTCTGCATGATTCCATTATAAATCAGTTGAAATTAAATATAAGCTATGACTCTTTATTCAGCCAGTAGGAGGAAAAAATTTAAAAAAAAAAGGAAACTAGCGAATTGAAATCATGTGGCTTATATAAAGAATACATTATGGTTTAAATTTGGCAATTCATTATACTGTGGCCTGAGGGAATAGACTCTTTGGTTCTGGTATACAGCAAATCCTCTGTCTGAAAACACAGGACTGACCTGAGGTGAGAGGCCATTGCCAATGGCAGGGTTCATGGGATTGGAGGGCCCGGACGGAGGCACAAAGCTGTCTGTATAGCTGGAAAATCCATGCCTGGTGCTGGGGAGGCAGTAGGCAGAGCTGCTCTCTGCGTTCGAAGGGAGGCTGCTTTGGTGTACAGTGCTTGGAGGGAGAGGCTGAGGTCTGTGGACGGTACTGCTTGGATCAGACACGGCTGGAAGCAGAAGAAACATGTTGATATGTTTTCCTCCTTTACTTCTGGCATAATAAGTTCATTATGTGAAGTTCAGCTCAAGAGAACTGCATCAGAACCTGCATCTAAACACTGGTTAAGTAGAAAAGTAAATCTATAATATTGCTGGATATTTAACCGGCCTGTGAGTTTACAGAAAAAATTCCTAAACAGACTGTAAATATCATAACAACAGACATGCGGTTTTCAGACAGCCCTTAGTGAGAACATATTGTCAGCAATATTTTTTTTATATGTCTATATATAAAAATAAAGGAATATATTTATTTGCTTATAAGACCATCTTTCCCCTCCTGGTCAGGCAATGGATGGGAGAAGCACTGGGTTTTGAGAAATTCCCTCAATTAGAACCTCCACCAAGAGTTAGGATCCACATCTCAAGGAGGAAGCAACAAGAGGACATAACTTATTTTACAAAATCTCACTCATAAGGTTTTATTTAATGTTAAAATCTAACAAAGCCTAGATTTGAGGGTCTGTTCCCTCCCACTCAAATCCATCAAAGTTCACAGAATCTCTGATAACATTAAGAAAAATTTTTACCCTACTGAGACTGGCTACTGTCTGATGTGAAACGAGGTGGTCTGAATAGCTGTTTTTTCCACCATCAGATAAATATTCAGAGTATTTACAGGAGTTCCAATGCTACATCGCTGATAGTCACCACAAAGAGTGCACCTGTCTCCTTCTACATCACACCAGACACTTCCAACAAAGCAGGCCAATGCAGTGGCAGGACAGGGATAAGTGTCCATCACTTTACCAAAGCTGCATGTCTGCTGGGCAGAAGGTGATTATTTCTCTGGAGAGCCTTCACATGGAACTATCCCCTTCTTGCAGCAAAACAAATCTGAGTTCTTACACGCTTCAAATAAGCAGGCTTGCAGGGTCCTCCCTGGGTTAGACCCTAAATTAGCCAACACATTAGAAAAGAAAATATTTCTACAATGGAGGAGCCAGGAAACTCCCCCAATAACACTATTTTAACCAAGTACCTGCAGGCTACTGTACCTTGCGGTATGGAGGTGGGTTGGTAGGAGGGCTCAGAGAGCTGGTACGTCGGCAGAGTCGGCATGGCACTGGGTGGGAATCCTCCAGGGATCAGATGGTTGAAAGCCATCAGTTGGTTGGCTCCTGCCTGTTTCCTCCATCTGGCACGACGATTACTAAACCAGACCTGCAAATGTTTTAAATATGGACATTTGATTTTTGCACATTTAGTACAGATATATCAGAGAACGGCATTGTATTTCAAACACACGCAGTGTCTGAGGTGAGAGATGCAGAAGATCCACACTGAACTCAGTGCTCCTAGACAAGAAAGTTGCCCTTGGCACACATTTCCACGGTCCAAGAGATCCAACACGGGGATTCTGATCCCTAGTTTCCTCTCAAATTCAGCCTCTCCTGAGAAAAAAACTGTCTACTCTTTCAAGGTTTAGTGGTTTTAGTCACTACGATTACTGTGCCAGATTTAATGACAAAGAGGAAACCTCTCCATTTAATCTAAGTGCCAGCCAAAGCTATTTTGTCTGTACTGTATTGTCTTTAACTTCCTGACATGTTAGTGGCATCATTTAATGCACTGTTAGAAGGTGCATGTACTTATACATTGGGATGCTATATTTCCCTAATGACCAACAGAACTTTAAGCTTTTAATTAGAAAAATACAAGCCCCATGTACAAAATCCACAAATCCCTCCCAGCAAGTTTTCATGTGTTCACATATGTACAAAATATCTCTTAATAATCTTACAACAGTAGGTCAGAACTTCAGTACTAGATTAGCATTTCAGAACCACTTTGAAATCCGTTCCCAGGACAGCACGCCAACCAGATGGGGTTTGGATTTGCGGGACATTTTTGCTATAAATCTGCTTTTCTTCACATCATTCTCAGTTTGTGTTTTAAGCTTTCCAAGTCTTGGATGGCTCTAACTACATCCAAGATACAAAGAGACAAGACATCACAAATGCAGACATAATAGGAGTTGCAAAACACATTTGTTAATTTTGATATTATAGCAATTCCACACATCACAAATTGGAAGGGCAAGGAGTCAGTGTAGGGGTGCCTGGAGAAGGGTGCAGGCACATTGCCCTGTTATGGGGTCAGAGCAGGCTCCTGATTACAGCTCTCAGCTCCATGGTGGAGCTCTGAGGGAAAGAATGGCTGGTTAAGGTAACAGAGACTGCACATATTTGTAAACAAGCAGCCAGTTGCTCATAATCCTACACCTGAAGCAGCTGTGGTGCTCATCTATAGATACAATCAATTAGGTAAGACCTCAACTGAGTGTTAACATCTGATAAAGTAGATCTGCACAGCCTGTAAGGCAGCCTGGCCTGAAAGCTGCTGAGGCATGTTAGCTAATGAGCCACATATAGATAGATGTGTTTGTATAGATAAGATGAGGCTCAGATCTGCAACCATTCCAGCAAGCAGCCCTTGCTGGCTTATGAGTCAGGCATCACAGACTGGGATTCTAAGTGTTACACCATTTATAAACCAGGAGTGGCCCTCACACCAGAGAGTAACATTTTGGGCTACACTCTGGGCTTCTCCTCTGCTTGCTATTTCATGGCAGGAGTGGTGGGACTCACTGGGCCATCTGGTTTCTGACATAGGCCATCTGTCACCATGTAGTTTGCTCTGACTTCATCCTCTTTTCAGAATGAGATGCTCAGTTCACACAGCTGCCTCCTCCTTTGGCCGCAACCTCTACTCCACAATTATACACTCCCACTCCAGTTTAAGATCTAGGACAGAGGGATAGGTGGGAGCCTCTGTTCTATGTCACAAATCCCTCTCTTGTTGTTTTGCTGTACATGCTAACTGTCCTCTGTCTCCACATGATCCATTTCTGAAAGCAGCTGGCAGGGACAAGGCACAGAGGTGGAGATGCAAAGCCTGCAACGAGCAGTAGTTGAGGATGGGTCTAGATTCAGCCTGTAAGAAAGAGACCTTGCTAAAGATCCAAAGAACACTTAGGAAGGATAATGGAGGTCAAAGAGTGATCAGGGAACAGCAAACGCCTGTTGTAATTAGCTGACCCAGGTCATTAACTATGGCTTTTTCCCTTGACACTCTCTCTTCTTCAGGTCAAGAGGGTTATCTCACGATCTCCAAGTGCTTTGGGAACACGAACAGAACTACGCTATGTGAATGGAGTCACTCAGGAAAGTGAGGTAACAAGATTTTGTTTTCTCTACAGATAAGCATTTGCCTTCAAACTCCAGATCTTTATTAAAATGAGTCAAATCCCAAACTTTAATTCAGTAGGAAGCGATTTACATAAATGCCAAGTTGTTTTTTTTTTTAAGGACAGATTTTTGGCTCATTTTGTAGACTTGCATTTTTTCCACAACTGCAGCTACATATTAGACATCTCTGAAAGAGATGCACTCAGCAGCATCAAAAAGTCTGCAGCAGCCACACAATCAATGGACATACCTGCACAGAGCTTTGTTGCCACCCAGAGCCCCATTATACTGAGTGGGACTCTGCAGGGGTGCAGAAACCTGGCTGGGCTGTGCAGAAAGAAGGCTGTGTATTGCCACCTCAGTCCTGTGTCATTGGGATGTGCTAAATGAGTGCTACTTGACGGGGACCCATGTCACATGGCACTGGCACAGTCCTCTGGCACCAGCCTCTTGCTTTCCCCGGTGGCAGGAGGGCAGATGGCACCTGACTAGCACCAGAGTTAGTCCCAAATTAACTCACCAAAACACCTTTAACAAGTTCAAAACTGCAGAGGAAGCCTTATTGCCACTAATACCACACAAGTTCATCACTACAGAATGGTAGAGGCACATAAGAAAACAAAAATGAAAAAGCCACCAAACCACAAAAATGTTACTAAAAACTAAATAACTGAAACCTGAGTAACTCAAACCTCAGTATTTTATTTACATTTTATATAATGCTTATTAAAATTAGTCAGATCCCAAGCTTTATTCAGAAGCTTGAACAGAATTATGAATGTTGAATTCTGAACATATTCAGAATATGTTATTTTAACTGAAATTATTTGGGTCTTTAATCATAATATTTCCCTTAGACTACAGTCAGTCGCCTTGATCTATTTCAAGAGTCCAGATTTTTTTTCATTTCTTAAATCCTCATATATCATGAAAAATCCATGTACACTACTACCACTAAAGAAATCTTGAAAAACTTTGCTAATCTCAAGCCAAGACTTAAAAATAAATCCAGTCACCACAAGCCAGTGTGTCTGCTTAGAAACATATTGTAAACACCTGGGGCAATATTGTCTTTTGTTTGTACATTTCCAATATGAGTTAAATACAATGTTCCCTTATGTGCAACAGATTTCAACTTCCACCAACATGACAAAATCCTCATTTTATGAGTGGCCTTTTCAAACTAGCAGGTCCCCATAGGATGCTCCTGTTCTCCCACAATCTCCTTTCGAGAGGCACAATCATCACCTGGCTGCAGAGATGCTTCCAGTACAAAGCAGCCCCTGGAGGAGATCCCAAGTGTCATGCTGTGAGAAAGTGCCACCCTGCAGTGGGCACAACAGAAATCAAACTCTAAACTGTCTAAAAATGGACAAAGGAAACATGACTTGGCTGAGGGACCCAAGCATTCAAAAACTGTCTGCACAGAAGCCAAGTCACACTCACCGTAGTGAGGCTTGGACTCCACCGTTCCTATGTCACTTTCAAAGACAGAATGTAAATTATCCAGATGATTTGGAATCGAACTTGAATCCCAATGTCTGGCCAACATTTATAGCTCAAAAATAGAACTGAAGAGGATGAAATATAGAACCAAACAGGGGGAAAGTAGCTCTTTAAGTACTGGAGACTCCAGTTTTTCAAGTATGTGAGACTGGACTGACCAAAAAATAAATCACTCTGTGACAGAACATAAAAACTGTATTTTGTACCAATGTAGATGGATAAGGTAAACTAATAGGTTTCTTCCATCTCTATTTCCTGATATTTGGATCCTGCCTCTTATTATCATTTTTTCCTAAAGTAGTTTGCAAGTGATCATGCCAATATCTTATTTTGTTGATCTCAACAGGATATTCTTTAGAAGATGCATTTATTCACTTGGGAACACACTAGTGTAATTAGCCTTGACATTTTGACAGTCTGATCATAAACATAGACTGCTCTATGTGCTTTTAAGGCAAAAAGATCTCTGATTCAACAAGGCAAAACATTCAAGATGTGAATGTTGCAAAAACCCCATGGATATTTTGTTATACAAAGTCCTGACCATTGCAAGCATGAGTGCCAGAAACACAGAAGTCAAGAGACTGATGTATTGTTAATGGCACTTCTAATTTTAGATGGATTTTAGATGGGGGGAGGGAGGAGTTGGTTCAGTTTTTCCTCATGATATTTTTAATGGTAACTGCCTCCCCCACCCTACTATTCCTCACCTCTCCCTTCCCACAAAATTCACATGTTCAAAACAAAGTCTGACCATCCTGGAAGCCTCGGCAGATGTTCCACAAGGGAAAGAATGTGGGCTGTGCCAGAAGTAGCAGGGGTGCCTCGGGAAGAGGGGAGGCTGAAGAAGGAAACTGCAAAGAAAGCTGAGCTCCACCAGCCCAGGCAGAGCTGACTCTGTTACCTTTGCAAAACATGGCAGTGTAACTGCTACAGACACCCTCAGGGTCTGCTCCTGCAGTCCCTACAGAAGCCAGACCTCGTTAACTTCAGCAGCCCTTCGAGGGCGTGCACAGGAAATAAGTTTTTTATTCTCTCTTTTTTTTTTTTTTTTTTTTTTTTCAGTAGGCTGAGTTTCCATCCTGGCTCACCATGGTATCAATACAATGAGCTGCAGGGAGAGCACTGACAGGAAGCAGCCGCAGGATGAAGAAAGAGCAGAAATGGAATTGCTTTTTAGCACAACTAGTTGAAAAATCAGCTTGACTGTGACATCTGCATGCCCCTAGCCTCATAAGAATAAGGTCCACGCCATGTTCCCTCACAGCATCCCAAAGCTGTGCCCAAAGCCCACTGAGAGCAACCTGCCATGGCCATCAGTGGGAATGCCACAATGCTGAGGGTCCCCTGCCTGCCAAAGCCTGCTCTTTATGGGGATGGGAAGAGATGCTGTTTAGGATACTATGAGTTACCAGTGTGCTAGAAACCAGAGTTCTCTGAAAACATATGAGGGGGTGAGGGAGGGAGGTGGGAATAAAAGGCAAAAGCATATCAAACAAAACCCCAAAACAAAACCCCAAAACAAAACCCCAAAAGAAAAAGCAAAACAAACAAACAAAACACACAAAAAAAGAAACTCAAAAGCAAAGAAAGTCAAAATGAAACCCAACACACCACACAAAATAAAACAAAAAAACAACACAGACCAAAAACTCACTAGATTGTGCCAAAGGGAACAGGGACTTCCAACCACCTCCCAGTGTGATCCAGCATACTTCGATCTCTTAGGTTGCTTTGAGAAAACTTTGACTGAGTCCCACAAAAATACTTCTAAAAATCTGCAGCTAAATAGTTCTGAAAATTATTGAGTAATAAGCAAATTGAACTGTGTATTTATAAGTTAAAGTGACACTGATTAGAGCCCTTAGGCAGCAGGGACCAGAAAGAGACAATCAAAATCACATCCCTCTTTTCCTTTATATTTAAAAATGTCCTCTTGGGCCTGTATATGAATGCAGTTGGTTAATTTACCCAAAAGAATTTCCCCTTTACAAGGGAGGGGGGACCTGAAATTACAGGGTTATCTACTGCAAGGATACACTGCAAGGATACAAGGCATTTTCTTTCTTTAGCTTTCTTATGATGCAAGAGGTTCAGTCTCAAGAAAAGGCACCAGAAATTCTCCATAAACCACATCAGGAATAACTGTAAAGATCTGATTAAAGGTCTGGAGTGTTCTTGAATCTATCCTACATTCCTTTGCCCCATCTTCCCATAGGACCGAGCAGTTCAGTGTATATGCTCAAACCCTTTCAGAGGAGCTGAAAGCAAGTTAAGACTTTTTTGGCACAGATTCCGCCTCCCCAGTGATTTCTCAGGGAGTGCTTTTCACTGTTTTCTACTGAGAAAAGACTACTAAAGCTGAGAAATTGGACTGCAGAGCCTTTAAACTTTACTACTAGCTCAAGAGTCATAACTTCTTCTCTCACCTTTCCCCTCACTCCTCTCCAAACTCTTTCCCTCCCGGTACCACAGTGAAGCAAAGAAAATAATATGCAAGCACAACACTTAAAATATATATTTTTAATAATTTTTCTTCTAGCTACTAAAGACATCTGAGCTCTTGGGACTTATTTGTTGAGGTTATAATAGGGTTTTTACAATAGCTTACAAGCTGATTACAAGTTTGACATGGGAACATTCAATTCCATGCTAGTAGCCTGGAGAGATCCGCCTAAATCTTCAGACATGCTCTGTTGATAAACAACTTTTTTTTTTTATGTCTTCAAGCAAATCAGTTTAAAACTGGGATTTGGCTGAGAAGAAATTCTTTGGGGTGGGAAATAGTCATGATTCAGAATTCTTCCTGAATCGCCCTTCTTTTTCACCATTATTCATGGATGAAAAAGAATCCAAACAAAATTTTCCCATTGCATTTTGGAATTATACAGGAGAGCCATGTGCCAGGTGCTTCTCACAGGGCCTCCTGCCCCAAGGATCCGTACAGCTGGGGCACTTGTTAACATGGTCCAATACACAAGTCTCATGCACCACATTTCTGGCAATCTGGGATGCCTGCCATCAACACACAGCCCCAAAAGATTTGGCTGCATGGCCAGCCCCCGTTGGCCAAGGCAGGTTCCTGGCCAGCCACAGGATAAACCTGAACCTTATTTAAAAATACTTTGCCAAAAGATTGACGTAAACATTCCCCACCAGCCCAAGCTGCTGCCAAAGCCTGCCCAGCTCATCCAGGTCTAAAAACAAGACTGCTGTGGGAATCAAAGGTGGCCAGAAAAGATACTACCCACTTCATTCCTGATGCACCATTTGTTATAGAAACCATAACTCCACAGCTCTGAAGCTCAGAAAAAGCCTTTGATCTACATTGGAGATAAATTCACTTTACAAAGTTGCCTTCAGATTGTCAGTAAAAAGAGGCCACAGAACTCAAGGACCTGCATTGCAACATAATGATGGCTTTAATGAGGTTTTAAACTGGACGGGTAAAGTACTGCAGGGTTCCAATTTTTACTCGAAACATGCAAATCTTTAACTTCACATTCCCAGAGTATCACTATTTTTCTGTTTTTAAAGGAAGGATCCTCCTTTGGAACCGTGCTTATCTTTCTGAATTTTATCTGATAAACTCACAAGACCAAAGAACTCTCCTCTTCCTTCTGCATCTAATGTGCAGAGAAGAGCAAATTCCTTTGGAAGAGGCAGCAGAAGCAGTTGTCCTGCCTCCACATCACATCTAGGTTCAAACACTGGGGGAAAGGACTCAACAGTCCCTGAGTAGAAAGGTGCTGCAGGAGGAATTGCAGGGAGCATTTTAACTCTTAATTACACCCAGTGTTGAAATATTTGCCATGATTATAGTTACACATCTCGTGACTCTTACAATGTGGAGTTTGTTGAAACACTTCTTTCCCCAAAAGCCTTTCCTGTTCCCATGATTAGGTACACAAATAACATTCAAGTGTAAAGTCTGTTTTCAGTTGCTTGTAGCTCTCAAAAATTCTCCTTAGGGACTGACATGTTCTATGCTTGATCCCAGACCAGAGGCAAGTTTTTTTCTCCACCTCCAAGCAACCATGTTAGAAACATGCATTTGGTTACCCTTCAGCAGTGGGAAAGTGAGAAAAAACATGGTTCAGTGATGTAAGACTCTTCCTTTCATGAGAGTAATAGACAGCCTCAGGGAACAGAAGGAAAGGGAAAGCACAGGGTGGCAGGGTAGAGAAAACAAAACATGAGATGCAAGTACAACACAGAGGGACTGAGGGAATAGCAAGGTCGACCCAGTTGCAATCAACTGAATAACTGCCTAGACAATATAAAACAACTGTACAAAATTGGACCTTACAGCTCCAAAGGAAAAAAAATAAATAAATTTCTGGGCTTAGTTGGATTCAGGCTGCAAGAGCCAGCTCTTTTAGATAATGCTTTATTGGGAAGCAGTCAAAGAGATCTTTGTGTATATATCCATATAAAATTTGGTATCTCTGATCTCTATCATAATGTTACCAAAAAAGAAGTGTGACTAAGAAAGCTTGAATGCTACTTCAGTAGGGCTATCCAGCCCTCTCAGCCTCAAGTCTCTTAGGGTTATTTTCTTTTCACAGGTCGTCTTTTATTTTATGCCCATAATACGTGGCTATTTTAAGGGACTATAGAGAGGTGCTGAATGCTGATAAGGCAAATCCTGTATCCCTTAATCCACTGCTAAATCATTCTGCCAGCCTTCAAGTGTACCAGACAGATGGAGTGCACTAGGAAACTGCCCACAGGCTGGTTACTTCAACCCCAGCTCATCTTTAATCCAGAAAGGTTTTGTTCTGGTATTTTAATCATTGATTGACTGGGAACTCTCTTCCATGCTGGGTTAGGTAAAATATCCATGTCAGAGGTACTGGGGAATTCGTGAGGCTGTAGATCATACGAGTGGTGTGAGACAGGATGCGTCTCGAGGGAACCAAGGAAGCCATGAGGAATGCAAAAAGTCACAGGGTTAAAGCCACATTAAGACAGCTGTTATGTTAATGAGAGTTCTGCTTTTCTTCTAGCTGTGGGTCATTGATTTAGAAAAACATGAACAAGATCTTTTTCATTTTATCTTATTTTTCCGCTGAAGCTAACATAGACCAAAACATCATCTTCTAGATCCCATTCGTCTTGCTAACACTTGTGAAGCAAGTTATCTTTGTTATGTTTGTGTGCAAATGATTCCTGGGGCTTGATTTGGTCTTACCTGGCCCAAGTATATCTATGGAGCTGTTTTGCAAGCATTTCACCTAGTAAACATGTTAAGAAAAGAGTCATGCACAAGTGAGTTTGCCTTCCAGACAAATTCATCCACACATCTGATTTTCTCCCACAGTCATAATAAACACTTACAAGAAATGTGGCGTGAAGACTTCTGCAAAAACATTTAGCAGGTAAAAAGTCTGAGCCTTTCAAGACAGATGCCCAATAATACAGCCATGCTGCAATAGGTGTGATTGTCTTAAAAAGTCAGAGAGGTGTTTTGTATTGCTTATTTCAGCTTGCACAGTCTGAATGCCTCAGGCTGAGTTTCAAAGGGCAAAACATAATAAGGGTTTCACCAAAGAAACCAAATTCTCCTGTGTCCTTGATCAGACCACAAGTCCCCACTCATTTCTCTTCCTTTGTTAGATCACATGTTTCAACATTTTGCTTGTCACCCAACCACGCACTGGCTTAGTAACACTTCCAACTCAGACTGATTTAAAAGGGGCATACTTTTCCCAGCAATTCGTAGATGTCAAGTGGTGAAAGAGCAGCAGAAGATTCTGCCTGCAGTATTAAACTTTTCACAGCATGTGTCTCTTTGATATTAAACAGGAATAAGTCCTAATCAAAACTTGAACTCTGAGGTGCAGTTTATTCCAGGATAATTTGGCTACTATTTTCCTAGGTTTAGACAGCTAAAAATCCAGCCTCATCTCTCATGCTTTTTAAAAAAATTTAAATCAACTCCATGTTACTTCTCTGGTACACTAGTTTGTCTTAGACAACCCAGATCTACATGAGGCTGTGAAGACTTAGAAATTATTTGAGCACTTATTTTCATTTGAATTAAACTGAGAGTGGGGATAAAGGAGATATTACAGAATTTATACCAAGTCAACTTCAAAATCTAACCTAAAAGTGAACTGTAAATACTGCACCAGCCACCTTGCTCACTTGCATGGCTCTGTAGACACATTTTCCTTTAAAAATGTTTTTCTTTCCTTTTTTAATGCCTGGAAGACCCAGACAACAACAGATGAAATCAGTTAGGTAATTATAAACTGGTTCAACAGCTGATCTGTTACATGCAGAGTGCTCTCAAATGCACAAAGCAAACAAATGGAGATATCAGACCTTCTTCAAAGATTCTGTACTATATTCATGGTAGGTATTCAACAATTAATGAGGAAGACACAAAAGTTTTTTCAAAGCAGGTCTCTTAAGCAGTTGTAAAACCAATGTCCATCTACAGATGTAAAAACTCTACAGCTGTAAACAATGTATGTTTCCTTCTACTCCAGAGCAGGATCATGTAGGAAAATAAAAGGACTCACGTGCTAACAGAAAAGGAAACTCCTTTGATTAGGCAGCCTGTATCATACATACCTGGACACGAGCCTCTGTGAGTTTGGCTCTTTGCGCAAGTTCTTCCCTGGTGTAAATGTCAGGGTAGTGTGTCCTCTCAAAAGCTCTTTCCAACTCTTCCAGTTGCTCTGCTGTGAAAGTTGTCCTGCTGCGACGCTGCTTTCTTTTTAAAGGCAAATCTGGTTCAGAATCAATGTCAGAGCCTTCATCAGACTGAGGTGCTGATGCTCAAAAAAGAAAAAAAAAAAAGGCAAAATTAGCTTTAGTTAAGGAGTCAAAATATTGAATCAATCAATGACATCCATTCATATGGAGGCTGTCTTCGACCAAAGGCCCCTGAGTGAGAACTTGAGAAAAGTCAGCAAGAAACAAACCACACACAGCGTGACCATGACCCAGGAAGGGGCTAGCAACTCTTACAATCACTAGTTTATAGAGAAATCAGTATGGAAACTCCTTGTGGACTTCACAGACATGGAGATAGTGAGGTCACAGACAGGGCCAGACAGATCCCAGCAGCACTGCTTGTTTCCCCTGGCCATCAAGTGAACTTCAGCTACAGCCGAACCCAGAGCTATAGCTGTGAAAGCAACAGAACCTCTTCCAGTACCCAACCACACTCACTTTGTCCAGCAAACGGTAATGAACCAAAAAAGTAGACTTTCAAAGCCAGTCTTCACTTGCATCTGCTGCTGTCTAGGCAACCAGCATTCCTTCTTGCCTGAGTCTTCAAGGAAAACCACCTAAAGAGGGCAGACACTCCCCAGCGATGCTGAAACTGCTTGTTCGATGGAAATACAAGCATTGCTGCTACTACTTGAACAATGCCAAAGAAATTATTGATATAGACATTGATTTAATATAATCCTTTCAATGTAATTTATTTAGAAGCAAACTGTTTCTTAAGCTCCAGCTAAAACCCCCCACCAGGTTCATTTCTAGCTATCTTACATTTCCAATTACACTCAAGCTGTTTGAGCTAATAAATACAGCTAATCTGTTTACTTAGAGCATGAGAAACACAAAGTGCTTTTTCAGACAATTCAGATGAAAAGTTCATTAATTTCTGCACACCAAATAAAAAGAACAATTACTGCTAGACCAGTGGCTCTTTTGTGAAAGGTGTCTTCATTTTCCAGACTGCATCAATATCTTGGACCCAGCAAACACAGACAGGTTTGTGTCTCCTGTAGATCTCAGCATCAATATACTAAACAAACATCAATTCCCAGAGTCTCTTACTTGCAGTGAAGGTTTGTCCCAAGTAAGACCGGACTAAGAAGTTCTCATTCTTGAGACTATTGTTCTCTAGAACAAAGGAAAATCAGCACAAAGATCCTATCCTAAACAGTTCAAGTTCAGTCCTTTATTAAACAGGCAATCTAGAGTATCCCAAAATTAACATTGTACATTGTCTGAATTAGTGACAAATCCCAAATATCAGCTAGTGTCCCACATGACACCTGCCTTCCTCAGCAGCTGCCAAGTTACAACCTGCAGGATGGCTTCACGCTGTCATTCAAGAGCAAAAAGAAATCAGGATATTTTAAATATAGTTCCCCAATGTCACTCTCAGATACAAATCACCCACCTTAAGCAGAGCAGCTCTTACTGCCCAGCTAGGCTGGAGGAGAGCACACCAGCCACACTACCAGGGTCACACTGGCTACCACTGCACCCTGCCCTTACCTGGTGTGGTGGAATCTGAAAGAGAGTTCAGAAATGTCCCTTTTGGAGACAGCTTCTCTGAAAAAATCTGTCTTTAATTGTGTACAATGAGTTTAAAAGAAAAGGAAGGCAAACCCCAAGATGTCAGGAGCTCTTTCAATGCTCTTACATACTCCACATGTATGTGTACAACTTCTTCAAACATCTATGTATATGCCTATAAAAAGCTGGCTTAAACTGTGCAATTTAAAGGGTATATTTACTGCTAAATTTCTGAAGTGAACTCCCTCACCAACTGAGTGGGAAGTATCAGGAGACATATCATTATCTTTTTAAAAATGTTTTATAAAGACTTAGCAAAATCTTGACGTTTCCCTATGCTCTCATTCCTTTCTGCAAAAGAATGTAGAACTAAAACCCTGACTTCATTTCATTTTCACTTTGTATTTCACTAAGCAGTATATGAAAGGCACAAAGGTAAACCAATAAAAAAAATTCTATAGTATCTAAGAGTCCGGAACAATGTGCGTAATCAAGGGCAAGAATTTAAAGGGAAAGTAATAAAATTAAAGTAGGGAGAAAATGTATATCACATGAAATTACTTTCATATCTATCTGCTTTCATTGGCCTTACCTTTTGCCAGGCCTGGTTGCTATGTGCAGCTTTATTGAAAACATTGGCTTCTTTTGTCTTATTTGCCCTGTGATGTGAAAGTCACACAAATGTAATCTCAAAGGATAGCTACATGTCTGTACTACAAATGGTACTGCTTTTATTTCTTACAAAGTATTCTTAAATATCACTGTCATCAAGGAAGCCTTTATTCTTATTTTTCCTATTAAAATACCATTATTAGATTTTTGTATAGCTGAAAAGGGTCAGAGTACTGGCTAAACACAAAAATTGCACACACCTCAGCCTTTAGACAAGCAATATATACTTCATATATGCTCAATAGTCACAGTGCATTGCCCTCTCTCTAAGCAGTATCTCACTAACAGGTCTACTGACATTCATGATATACAAAGACATTATTCAGCACTGGCAAAGCTGGTGAGACTTTAGCTGGGTTATTTCTACATTCATCACCTCCACAGACACAAAACATGCGTATCACTAACCTTTACATGTGTCCTAATGATCCTAATTTTCCAACCTCTCAGGTTATAAACAGAAGGAGACTCACTGCCCTGGGAGACTGCCCGGCTGGGCTCCTTGGGATCACCAGAATCCCTCTTATTATACAGCTCAAAATGGGAGAGGCAGCCAACAGCACTACCAGTTGCTGAGTCACAAAGAGTAATTTAAAAAGGAATTACAGAATTAAAGAGAAATTATTTGTCCCTTAACTGCTCATGACCTATCTGGTGGCCTAAGGAAATGCTGCATGCCAATTATCACCACAAATGCACAACCCCACTGCCCAATGTCACAGGCATTCGGTCACCTGGAGTTCTGCAACCATCCCTTTTCCAAACACTGTAAATAGACACATAGGGGCAAAAACCAAACACAAAATGACACACAAGAGGTCATTCTGTGGGCTGTTCTTCCTCTCAGCAAGACATTTCATTTGAATAATTAAATAACAATAACATGACAACCATTTAAAGCCCATGCATTAGGGCTGCAACACAGTGCACCTGACAGAGGCAGGCAGAGGGGTTATCATGGAGAGGTTATCATCCTGTGACCCGGGGGGAGCAGAACTTCTCTCTCAGCTCTTCACATACTGTAAAATTTTTTAATAACGTATTACACAGTCTCTTCCTCCTAGTGTAACAGCCAGAATTAATTCTGTCTAGCTGTGGATCTCACTAAAATAAGGCCAAGGAAAGAAAAATTTAAAGTAGCAAAGGCCAGGGAGCAGTTTGGTAGCATTTTATTAGCTAGCTACCTTCACACATCCATCTTCTCAGTTCTTTATTTAAGCAAGATTAATTTCACAGAGTCTCCCCCTTGCACCACTGCAGCCCTGGGGCTCCCCAGGATGTTCATTCTGCTGGCCCTGGGACTCATTGGGGTGTTCATTCTGCTGGCCTTGGGGCTTACTGGGGTGTTCATTCTGCCTGCCTTGAGACTTACTGGGGTGTTCATTCTACTGGCCCTGGGGCTCACTGGGGTGTTCATTCTGCTGGCCCTGGGGCTCACTGGGGTGTTCATTCTGCCGGCCCTGAGACTCATTGGGGTGTTCATTCTGCTGGCCCTGGGGCTCACTGGGGTGTTCATTCTGCCGGCCCTGGGACTCATTGGGGTGTTCATTCTACTGGCCCTGGGGCTCATTGGGGTGTTCATTCTGCTGGCCCTGGGGCTCACTGGGGTGTTCATTCTGCTGGCCCTGGGACTCATTGGGGTGTTCATTCTGCTGGCCCTGGGGCTTACTGGGGTGTTCATTCTGCCAGCCCTGAGACTCAATGGGGTGCTCATTCTGCTGGCCCTGAGACTCATTGGGGTGTTCATTCTGCTGGCCCTGGGGCTCCCCGGGGTGTTCATTCTGCTGGCCCTGGGGCTCACTGGGGTGTTCATTCTGCTGGCCCTGGGACTCATTGGGGTGTTCATTCTGCTGGCCCTGGGGCTTACTGGGGTGTTCATTCTGCCAGCCCTGAGACTCAATGGGGTGCTCATTCTGCTGGCCCTGAGACTCATTGGGGTGTTCATTCTGCTGGCCCTGGGGCTCCCCGGGGTGTTCATTCTGCTGGCCCTGGGGCTCACTGGGGTGTTCATTCTGCTGGCCCTGGGGCTCACCGGGACAGTGGTGGCTGCCGGCACCCGTCTGATCCCCGCAGCCATGCAGGCTGAGGCGAGGCGAGTGACCTCCTCGTGTTTGCTCGGGTGCAGGCAAGGGGAGTGCAGCAGGGCCGCCACCCCCACACAAACCCACAGCAAATGACAAATGACACTTTCTCTTTGTGATCTTTGGGATTTTTGTTGACTTATTTGGAGGCTTTTGTTGGGTCCTAAGAAATGGCCTGTGGCTGAGGCCTATTGGGCCGATTTCCACGCTCCATCTGTGGTATCCATCAGCGGGGCCTTTGCCCGCATTCAGGGCTCTGACACCTGCCTGGCAGGATGCGGGAGGCACAAAGGCGGCTGCCGTGGAGGCGGGGGGGGTGG
>VWZV01014315.1:1098705-1159349 GCA_013397155.1 Irena cyanogastra
GGTGGGCCGGGGGGCTGGGGAGGGCAGCCGGGTGAAGGGGATGCACAGCAGGGGTTAATCCAGCTCCCCCTCCCCAAACTCCGCACCTGGAGGCGTCCCTCCAACGCTGCCTCTCCCCAGCGGAGGTGAGGGGCTCAAACACGGCTCTCCTTCACACTGAGGGGGAATTAAGGAGGAAAGGGACGGAGAGCAGCAGAACTGCCCCAGGATGGGGGTGTCAGAGGTGCTCCCCAAACACACGTCTGATGCTGGCTCCCTGCCATGGCCAGTAGCAGCAGTAGGTGGCCAGTAGGGCATTCCGGCCTGGATCCTTGTTTGTGTTGGGGTAGGCTTTCAGCAGCTGGCTTTAAACAGTTGACAAGATAGAAGGCACCAAGCGTCCTTTTCTTCCTCAGCATAAAGTCCACAGGAAGATAAAACGGCATCCTTATTTCGTGCTAACAACCCCTCTCTCTCCTTGCCTCTCAGCAGTCCTTAAATTCATACAAAACATAATGAAGACTCTAGAGCACCTCTCTCCCTCCCAGCACATCAGCCCTTCATTTTCCTGTGTTTGCCTGGGGAAACATGACGCCAGGCACCCCCTCTCCTCCTCCTCCTCCCAAAACCTCACTGTCACAGCAAGGAGCCATTAAAAAGAAAATATACCCTGCCAGGTCTGTGCTAATCAAACCAGGACAAATAAACTCTGACACTCAACAACTCCCCGAGTGCCTGCAGCCCGGGGAGGAGACTACAGATTAGTTATGAATATGGCAGGCAGCAGGGCATGAGCTCAGGGGTCCCAAGTCACCCCACAGCCACCTGTGAGCTCTTTAGACGCCACAACTGAATGCTGTGTTTATGTAAGATAAAGCATGCTTCAAGGAACAGAAGAGCACCCCTAAAGTTTAAGCTCTCCCCCAAAAGCACTTTTGGGCAAGGTTACTGATACTCATAGCTGCAATTTTACCCAATTCAACATTCGTTTTCTGTGTTTCAACATCCGTGGGGTAAGAGGATAGAAAGGAAATTTGGACACCCAAAGTTTCACCCTATTAAGTCACAGACCAAAATTTTTTCTCAACTGGACTACTTTTCTTTTTTTTTTTTTGAGAGGAAAAACAAAATCGGATTTCAAGAAACAAATAATTAAACAAGAAGCCACAAAAGATTTCTCAGATGGGTTTATGATAAAACATGCTAATGCTGCTACATGCTTCTTTTTTCCTATTAAAAGTGAAAATTTAGGAATCAGCAAATATATAAAGAAATTCTCAACCTTGCTAGAAAGCAACAGAGTACCTGATATGATGTGAAATACCCACAAGTAGAATTGCTTTTAACCAGTTCTACTGGCATTTTGACTATGATATATCAAAGAAGGAGAAATGAAACCAAAAAGAAAGCCTCTGTTCTAGACAGGAATATCGCTCATCTAACAAGGATTAAGTCACACTTCAATTACTCCTTTGAAAACTGCTGCTATTTGTAAAGGGCATACTTACAAAAAAATTGTAAATTACTAACTCCACAGGCACTTTTAAAAAGTCTGCAGTGAGAGAATGAGAGAAATGCTGAGAAAATATGTTGCTACTTAAGTAAACTCATTAATAAGACCAATTAATCCGTTGCTGGAATTGGAAAAGAGCAAGCCCATATCCTGTGAGCTATAAGCTAGAAAGTCAGCACAGAAAGGAAACAACCATCACAGCAGTGATAAAAGTGATCTTCTTGAGAAAAATGGATGGTATTTTTATTTTGTTTGGGCTGATTCACATAGAGAAATGTGCTTTGTACGGCAAAGTGAAAAGGAAAACAGTAGCGGCAGTAAAAGGAAAAGGCCAACAGTGACTTTTATTTACAATTACCAAGAGACAGGCTATTATTGACCATATGTGCCACAATCACCCTCCTTATCATGGGTTGGCCATCATGTCCACTGGGAGCTGTTAATGAACTGGGTAATTGAGCTGCTGACATGTGTTACCAAAACAAAACAATAGGAAGAAGAGACAAATGAACATTTTATTTGCCAATCAGAGTAGGTTCCGCTTTTCAGAGAACTGTGCCTAAGTAAGTGGCTGAATACATAAAACAGTGCATTGAAGGCAAGCAGATGCATGCACAATAATGGTTAACTGACAGCCTATGGCCCATCTGTGCTTAACATTTTGTTAAAGAAATTACTTGACTTGCTAAAGAGACAAATCATACAGCTGCCCCAAGTGCTGCATTATAAGAGATAAATCATTAGCTAAACTGTTTCATGCTTAAAATGACAATGCATATTAACAGTTATGCAGGGACATTTTGTCAGCACAGCTTGATGCAGTTATAAGTGACAAAAAATGTGACAGCTCATAGCTATTCAATGATTTCAACTTAGAAGAGAATGACAACACTGTGAAAACAATTTTACCGCATAAACAATAGACAATTCACAGGCTCTTCTTTTTTAAAAATATATTTAAATTTTTTTTGCAATGATGAAATAATATGGAAAGGGAAAAAATGCACAGCGTCTAACTGTTCTGCACCATTAATCTGCTAGCATGTACTTCATTCAAAATCACAGAGCATCAAAAAGGAACACATTCCATTTTAAATATCAAAGACTGCATCGCCAGCACTGAGAATAAATGGCTAATTCTCAACTGTGCATGAAAGGATAAAGAATTTCTAGAGTGAAAGGAAAGGAAAAGGAAACTGCAAACACAACTACAAAAATCTCTTCTTATTCCCCCACCTCCTTTGCCAAAAAGAGATTTGCTTTGTTGATACAAGTAATGCTAAAGTACTTACCAGCTTTGCATATGGGTCTGATCCCAACTTTCACTGCTGTAAATTTGCACTGGGGGATTACTATTATTATTACTATTATTGTCATTATTATAATTACTCTCATTATAATTATTTACATTATTATTGTTATTGTTATTATTGTTATTATTGTTATTATTATTATTATTATTTACATTGAAAACTAAATATAAAGGAATTGCAGTTAGCACTAAGATCCTATGGTCCAGGGAGCACACACACATGAATTACTGAAAAAAAAAAAAGCCAAATAAATACTGTGATTTGGTAAAAGTCATGTAGCCTGTGGGAGGTTTCCCTGTGGTTTCAAAAGTTGGTATTTACATAAGGGTTAGCTCAGGTTTAATGACTAAATAAAATTCAAGTTGCTCCAGTTTCCCCCACGAAGCCAAGACTTCCTCGCTGACTGTTAGAGCTTCCATTCACTGGCCTCAAAAGACCGCTCTGCCGTCTCTACTGGTACACGAGCAGAGCTGGACCCAGGCAAGCTCTGCCCCTTGCTCAGTCTCTGTGCCCGCTTTCCCCGCAGCCCCAGGCAGAGCGCGGCGAGCGGGAGCCGGCGCTGCGGTGGCCCGGGCGCTGCGGCACAGAGCGCGCAGGGCGCACGGAGCGCACAGCCGGACCGTGCGCGGGCCGGAGCCACCCGCACCCTCCGAGCACAGCCCCGCCGGCCCTCCGAGCAGCTCTGCAAAAGCGGCACGACGAGGCAAAAGCACAGCTCGTTGTTCCTCTCCCGGAGCTCACGAGTGCCCACGTCTGGGGGTTTTTCCAGCCCTTCCCACCGGGAGCATCCCTCGTAACGCTGAGAAGACGAGGACTGTATTTAAGTGTTGCAACACCTTGTCTGTTCACTTACAAATACTAGGACATTTCAAGGAAAACATTCCAGAGGACCAAAGAACTTTGTCTCCTACATTTAAAAAAAATAAATAAATAAAAGTGAAGGAAACTAAATACACAAATCCAAATGAGGTTTTCTCCCAAGAAGTTTTAGGAATCTGATATTTTAGGTGATATTTTAATATAAGACAAGGACATTTAGAAGGAAAGTGAGCTCTCTCTTGCAGAAATCCCGGAACATATTAAGAAAGGATTGGCATCATATCTTCAAGCCAGTATCAGCTGATGGAAGAGCTGATTGATAACCAATTAAGACCGAAAACATTGAGTATCCTGGGAGATGGAATTTGTCAGCTGAGAAATTAAATAAAGCAACTGAAGGAGTCTCTGGATAAATAATGAGACTGTATTAGTGAGTTAAAGCGCTGAAAATAATTGAGTTGTCAGCAATCTCTCAATTGTGTAAAGCAGTGTGGATTTTTCAGAAGAAAAAAAATCTATAAATTATATTTGCCTCAATCCTTCGCAACAACACCATGCAAACAGAACTCCTAAAGTAATATGAATTGATCAAACTACTGGGCACACCAAGATAGAAAAGGCTTACAAGCATTTTTCAACAAACAGCTCTGTATTTCTTCACCAATTCCACTTGTAGTATTGCTAGAAAATTTTTGAAGAAAACAGAAACTGTACAGATGGCTAAAGTAAAAAGAAATTGAGAATGTTTTAATAAACTTCCTATTTGTCTCAGCTAGTTTTAGCGCCTGAATTAATAACATTCTTGATTCCAAAAAAACATTAGCAGAGCAAGCTGTTGTAGATAGCTTCATCTCCATGTCATGATTACAGTCCTCAAAGTGTCAGTGGGAAATCAAGTTTATCATCTCTTCTGAAACCCACAGCTGCAGCCAGACCACCCCTCAAGCCACTTTTACCCACTACAGAGGTACACTGAGTTATATGACCATCTCTATTTATCGCTTTCAGGACTAGGAATGGCCAAAATATTTCCAAATTTTTTTTCCTTAA
This sequence comes from Irena cyanogastra, assembly GCA_013397155.1. Classification (NCBI taxonomy): domain Eukaryota; kingdom Metazoa; phylum Chordata; class Aves; order Passeriformes; family Irenidae; genus Irena; species Irena cyanogastra. The sequence continues at coordinate 1,103,380 of VWZV01014315.1, forward strand.
ATAGAATATTGGATTTTGTCATTGAATACAACTCCATTTCCTCTAGAAATTACTTAACTTTGCAGGAGAGTTTTGTGAAAGAAAACTGAAAGTACTGACTTTTTTCCCTCTGCTTTTCAGATTTCAGTCAATAAAAATAGCTTATCTTTTCCATCAAATATTTTTCCTATGATTGATTTTCAAAGACACTACCTACTCCTGCCAAATACTTCTATTCCAACCAAAGCTGTTAGTAACTTTAGGTCACTTCCATCACAACTACATAAGAATTGGGGTGCTGACCTGAAAATCCATCATCTTCTGTCATGAAACCTGGTCCTACTGGGTATTGAGCCCTCCAGTCCCACTGGTCAAAGACAGCCCCTGCCTTTACGGTTGTTCCAGTGCTCAGGATAAAAGGACCCTACAACAGAATAGCAGCAGGGTGCTCAGTACCTCTTTGTGTTACTTCCTGTGGGGTTTCTCATTCCAGCCCCTACCTTGGGTGCCAGCATGGGGGAGTACAGGACTCTGTGCCCAAGACTCCCTGAAGCACACAATGCTCTTTCATTCATTACAGTGCCTGTGATGCTGTTACAGTAATTACCTCAAGTCCATCCAAGAACTGGTCACCTGCAGATGCTCCTTGTTCCTCACCCTGTGAGGTTTGCATGCCCATGAGCTCCTGGCATCATCCTTTAATTACTTTTCCTGGGGACTGTCTTCTACCAACCTCACAAAAGCTGTTGGAGCTCGTAGCTGACCAGAGCACTGCCATCATACAGACACTAAACAAACATGAGAAAATAAAGCACACACACAATGCTCTGAGGACATGAGCCCTGGCTTGCTAATAATGAAACAAGGTATACAGCTTGCTATCTATTCCAAAGAAACAGGGGAAGCTCCATTTCCAAAGAAAACTCACAATTTTTCAGTCCAATAAAAAAAACAGAACAAAGCCCTGCACCAGCTGACCTCAGAGCAGTCAACGAAAGGGAGTGCTGGGCTGTGCTGGGCTGAGCTGCAGCCAGCCCCACAGCACCTTCATAGCATGGAAAATATGCCAGCTGGGAGTCACTCTGGATCCAGTCTCTGCACCACAGACATATGTAATTCCCATACATTTGCTCTCATTTACGACTTGTTGACAGATGCTGATCAATGTTCTTGAAAACCTCAGGAAGGATGGTTGCTGGTGAATGCCTAATGGTAGAGATGTCCAAAATTATTCAACTAAATATGCACATATTTAACATCACCAGCTTTGAAACCTCTACACATATTAACCAATTTATAACTGTCTCTCTGAATTATTAGCAGTCCCAAAAACTGAAAAAGTAACTCTGCACCAAATTTAGTGCAATAAACACACTGGCTTCTCTTAACTATTCACCATACACATACAGCTGAAGTGGCAGGATGCCTGTGGATGAGTCCTGTAGGCTTTGCTTGGACATTAACATTACAAAACATACTTTCACTCATTTCCTTTTTTTCCACTCCTACAGTGTCCGTACAACATAAGCATCCAGAATTTCAATGATTCAAAATGATATGATTGTCTAAACAGAGACTATTTATGTGATATATAAGGTACAAAATCACACATACAACTCATTTGCTCCTTGCCATTCCCAAAGAAAGAGATTCTGAATAATATAGTTCTACATTCCCAGTATTAAATGCAAGTCACATTGTGTCAGTGGTCTTTGGATCCAGCCTCTAGACTCAGATGTAGCCCTCACCCACCCTCAGGCATCAGGAATGTCCACACTCAGAAAACACAAGGTTTTTATCTTAGTTCCTCTTACCCAAACAGGGAACCCAATCAAAGTTCCTGTGGGTTTTTTTGGAGCATGAAGAGGAGCTCACTTTTAGATGATCTCCCACACATGGAAAATCAATGGTTTCATTAAAAGTGATGATTTTACCCTCCAGAAATAGGGCAAATTCTCAAAGATAACAGTGAAAGTGGCCCTAAATCAGATTTGCGATGTCTAAAATTAGGGGAAAAAATCACCAAAATGCAAACAGATTAATCCAGAAAAGTTAAAATGCGTAATTCTGTAGCAAAAGTCTTTCATCTCTGCAAAATCAGCTATCTTAAATTGTTAGGCTGTAGGGTTAATTGATAGCATCTATTTAAAGGTTCTCTCTGTTTCCCCAGAGGTCCTCAACATCTCAGTAGGAAGCAGAAGATCTGGGAGAAGCTTTATGTCAGCTATAAAAATCCTGGCTCCTGCTTCATCTTGCATTCCAGTGCTCTGGCACCACTCAACAGAGTTCCTTTTTGCTTCCACTTGTACTCAGCTAAGAGCACCACGGCCTGCAAACACTCTTACATCTCTTACATGCACTGCTGGGTACCCAGGAACACCACAAGTGAGAGTCCTAATAGCTGCATCAGAAAACATGCAACTAGAGAGCTTTCTTAGGTGGGAATAAAAGTAGTCCTCCTTGTTTCTAATTTCTCCTGAAAACATCATACTATAGCACATTCAAAACCAAGAGGGCTTCTCCAAAGCAGACTCTCCAGAGTGCTTGGCATTTTCCTGCCACCATATGAAAACATAACAGGTCCTAAATTGGAATCTTGAGTACCTCATCTTGTAAACCCAGACTAAAAGAGAAATACCTCCATGATGAATACTGGAAGAACACCAACCATTAACACACAGCCCACCTTCCCTGCCTATGCAAACAAGCAGCACATATTTTGCTGGGCTTTTCCAGGAAGCTTACAAAAGACAAGCATTCAAACCCAACTGAATTTCAGCAAAAATCACGCTCTTTCTATTTATTTGACAGCAAATTTTTAAAATGCTAATTTTTTTCTTCAATTCGTACCCTATGGATTGTGAGATGGGATTCTCTGCCTGCTTTAGGTCAAACCCTGCTGAGAGCCACATCAAAGTGGTTAATACAGATTAGGAAGTCAAAACTTGGCCTGCAACCCAGCCGGACAGAGCCCGACGGAGGGGCCTGACAGATGCCCCAGATGCGTCCGGGGGGAGCCTGCCAGAGTGAACCCTGCACAATAGCAGAGAGACAGAAGAGAATAAAAGCTGCACGCTGCCAGCCAGCCTCCTGTGTCCGCAAAGGAAAACCCAGATCAACAGAGAAACCAGCTCTTGGCAGCTTTTCTAAGTGCCTTCCTTTTTATTGTTAGACAAGCAGGACAGGGAGATCCAGGGTCCCAGGTTTAATCCTGCCCAAGAGGATCACAAACCACAGAAGCAAATGCAGGAGGGCTAACCCTGTGAGTGTAGTGGACTTTTTGCCTTCGTCTACTGTTGGCCAAGTAATCAGTGTTCCTCTGTGCCTGGTAGCATATAAATGTGCCTTTGGGCTCGCAGCAGAAGGCTAGAACATTCGTTGTCTCAATAGACATCAAAAGAGACAGGAATTCTAGAGGGGCTTTGCTACTGTGACAGCTTGCCAACATCTGCTGCAGTTTTTGGGTACCAGTGAGCTGAAACCACTGCTTATTGTAGAGCTCAATAGCCTCCACCTCTGCTTAAAAGCCTAAAAATGTCTGTGCACCTTCATGTGCTTACATCGTTAGGACATTTTCACAGAGAAATCCCAAGATGTTTGTTGGTACAGCTCCCAGCACAGTTACAGTCCACGAGCAGGGCTCCTGTTCACCGTAGAAATACAAATAACAACAAGTGGCTGAGTGACAGATGGCCTGGAAACATTTCTGATGTTTTCAGTGACAATTACCTATTCAGATACTCCAATCAGACTTTCCAAATCACAGTCTAAGGGCAGTTGCAAACAATATTTTACAAACAAACTTTGACCCAGGCTGTGTTCTGATGAACATCCACTTAATTCTAACATACATGATCACATATAAATGGATTAGCCAATATGTGCAGTGGATAATTTCACAGTGAATGCTCAGATTGGGATCTTCAAAAAAGAGTCTGCATCTGTCATTAAAATTAGATAACAGTCATGCTGTTCTGCTCAGATATCAGAATTCATATTGTCAAAATCCTTGCACTTTTTGAAAGTCACCTTCAACTTGAAAATTGTTTTGCAAAATCCAAACATCCAGAGTTCTGGGGTTTTTTCCAATCTGACTGCTAACAAAAGAGTTTGCAAAAAGAGTTTCAATCCAAACAAAACCTCATCCAAGCTTCCATGCTTTGTTTTTCATTTTTAATCCCATATCACTTGGAATTCTTCCTATACTGTTCTATATAAGACACAAAACCACTAGAAGTGCCATTAAGATTTTTTTGATTGGGCTCTAGCCCAAGAAACTTAATTACAACCAGGGTCTGTGTAAGGAAGGGTCTAGACCATCTTCTGTCCAACTTGCAGCAAGTGGGACATCATTGCCTGCCTCTGAACAGTAACACATTTAACTAGAAAGACAAATATCAAACATCTTTGCCTCCAGGAATGTTATTGCATTGGAGACTTCAATTTTTATTGTAATCTGGGACCATCAAGGTTCAGTAGGAGGTTTGTGATCTTTCTAAGTAAACCTGGACTTCGTTTTGAATAAAAAATGGCCCTATTTATGGTTTTGCATCAAAGTCATGTGAAATGTCTGGTTTTGCATGGATTCAATTAGAGACAAGCCTAAGGCACAAAAAGTTCAGATCCTGATCAGGATCCAGACCCACCCAAAGCTGAGGGACATTTAGAATGAGTGACTTGGTTCTTGTCCATCTCCGATTCCAGCACGAAAACCAGGTGGGACTCACTTTCAGCAAAGCCCTGGTCCTCCCCAGATTTTTGCAGCTTTTCCAGTTTGGCATGTCAGCAGCAGCAGGAGGGTTCCTATGACTTCTGATGGGATCTGAAACTCATAAGGCACTGAGTCCCTGCAAACCAAAATCGTGGCATCTTCCCAGCTCTCACAATTAAGCTTTAAGCCATAAGAAAAAAAGAAAAGCCAAATTAACAGCCCTATTGACAGTTTTATAGACCCCTGAGGGCTCTGCCTACATCCAAAGACAGTGGGGCTTTTCTAAATTAAAGTGAATTAGCAATCAAGTTCCTAAGAAGGATTCATTTAATAAATTAAAGGGCAGAATTCTAAACAATTTCAAAAGTAATCCCTTGGCCACAAATCATTCTCTGTACAGTGGAAAAATTGAACATTGTCATTCTGATGTTTGTCTTAATTGGCATTCAGTTGTTTTCCTCTTTTAAAGTAATTGTTTATTATTTTAGTGGGCACCATCTTGTAGTAAACTAATGCTGCCATAAGCTTCATTAGGAACATGATAAACTCCTAATTTTGTCTGATAAACTCAAGTTACTTGGTTAATTTTTGCAACCAGAATTCAGGAGAAAGAATTAGAAGTAAATTTGATCCTGCTGAGCCACTGAAGGAACCAAGATTCCCACAGTCATCCTTAGCCTTGGCGTTCACTAAGACACTGAACAAACTTTTGGCTTTCTGAATTCTGCACCACACATACCACATGGTTTCAGGAGCCTGTTCCCATGACACAGCTCACATTTTTTAGCAGAACTCTGTCAGGACTAGGCTCTAGCACGAAGTACTTCACAGAGTTTCAACTCTCAGATTAGCAGAAAAGATAGTCTCACAAAGTTAAAGTCAACCCCACAAGTTTCCTGAGAGCCTATATCAAACTCAATGCAGCTACCATTAGAAGTGACGACTTACTGACTCCCAAAATGCTGTTCCCTTTAATATGATTTCCTGTGGTAACACACAATTCACTGGAAGGCCTTTGCACCTATTTAGGAACAGGCAGACTTTCAAATTAACTTCGGTGGAGCCATGACAGATTATAGCGGCAAAGGTTCAGCTGCTCTGCCTTTTGGGTATGTTTCCAATTGATGTCATTTCATGCTTCCAGACCATGGTTGCAACTTGGTGAGAAAGGGCATATTTGCCCTCCTCTTCATTTCACATTTCTCCTTCCAAGCTTTCTCCCCCGCCTTCCCGATTATATGCTAGTAGGAAAAAAAACCAAAATCTAGTTAAAGTCTTTTGTGAAAAATGGAAAGAGAGAAGGAATCATTTGTCTTCTAGAGGAGAAGCATGTGGTCATGGCCTCCCTTCTAGGGAGAGGCATGTGGTCATGGCACTAACTCCGGATGCTTTAGAGTGGAGACCAAACGAACAGTCTATGAGAGCAGTAGCTCCTTCTCTATTTCCATTCTTCAGAAGGTCCAATGAGTGCTTGAAAAAAGACAGATCAAAAACCAACAAAACAAAAACCCAATACACACCCCGAAATAAGCCCCAAGCATCTGAGTTTGACTCTCCCATACTCCAAATACCCAACAGACCATAGCTAAACAGATGAAGTGGAAGAACTCGGAAGACCTAGAGTGGTCTGGTTACAGCTTTTACCCCAGTGCCAGGGAAACACACTCTCTTCCTAATGCAGGGACATGCCCTGCTCACAGCAGACAGGACAGGCACTTTCTCCCTTACTCCCAACCAGGAATTTCATTTGGAGTCACGAAACTTCTTCTAGCAAATATGACGTGCTCCCAAAAAAAGTCAGTTTTTTCCAACTGCCAGGATCCAACAGGAAAAGCAGTTTGTCTAAAAAACATTGAAGTCTGATTGTTACAGCTCAAGGCTTTTTCTTAAGACTTTCCTAATTTTTTTTACCAACACAAAATTCAGAAAGATTTACTGAAAAACTTAATTAAGAGGCTGGGACTCTTCTGTTGTAACTGCATTGAAGAGCAGCAAACACATGACTGTTTTTCTGAGCATGCCAAGGCTTTCTATTATGCTGATGTCTCTGGAGCTCAGGACTTTCCAGTGCACAATGTATGTACTAAATGCACAATTCAGGCCTACAATATTCACACTATACAAATAAAAGTCCAACAGATAATCTCTTTTCTTTCACCTCTTGTCACATTGGTTCCCAGAAATACTCAGTTATCATTGCACATTATATTTTAATCGCCATTCAATGCAAACATAATGGGCTTTAGTGAACAGTCATATTTATTATTCCTACAACTATGCCATTCTCTCCCCCTCCAAATCATAAGCAAAGTTGCACCGTTCAAGCACATCTCTTTAGAAAGCCAGGCAAAGTGCCTCCTAAAGGCATTAGAATAACAGTTTTTTAAAAAAAAACTTATTCTTTTTTTTTTTTTTTGGCTTGTTTCAATGGGGAGCATCTTAGCGTGGAACTAAAATAAGTCAACACCACGAAGCACAAAAGATTGCAAGGATTTTCTGCAGCATGGGCTTGTCAAAGCAAGTAGGCAGCCTTTGTGTGCTCCAGCACAGCAGGAGCATTCCTCCAGGTCTGAGTGGCGGAGAGCCCCCGGCCACGGCTGCCCTGGGCGCCAGGGTTCCCACACCCAAGGCGGTGGGAAGAGGAGAAAGCAGAGCTGCAGAAGCAGCGTTGTAAATGGGATGAACTGGTCAACACGCTTCTTAGGAAATCCATGGCTTCCAGGAAGGATCACGTGTAAAGATTTACAATACCTCCACATCAAAGGGTTTGACATTGGCTATACTGGTCCTTTCAAAAGAAAGACATGTCTGTCCCCTATAGCATCAACTCTGACTCAGGCAAGAGTGCAAAGACATTGCTGAGAATCCTGCATGTCCACACAAAAATAAGTTTTACCTTTGGATTTAAAAAGGAATTGAATAAAAAACACTACAAAGAGTAATTGAAATAAAATTCCTATTTTCCTTTGCTCCATTAAGGATGTTCAACTCTTAGTATTGCAAAATGTTCTGATAATTCACCAGGTTTTCAGAGTTTTTCTATTTTCCCTTTACACCTTGCACCAAGGCAGCTTTAAGGATAATGACTGTGTTAGGAGCATGAATGGATGACCCTCCCATACACACTGACCCAAAGATAAACTTTGACCTGATGTTTGCTAATAACACTTCTTCTTAAGATGCCTTGTTTCTTTTATGAACTTCTGCTTGACTCTAGGATCTAGAAGCTGACACGCATTAATATACATCTCTGGGTGCCCTTTGACTTGGCCATCAAGACCCTTTGACCCCAGACCTGATTCCTAAACCCTGTCTATTGTTTTCAAGTGGAAAAAACTTATTTTCTAGTAATAATTAATTTTAGACATGTTTTATTAAGCATTTCTTGCCTCTTTTAAACTTGTTGTTATTTGAGTACAATTGATGTTTTCTTCATTTAGTAGGTTTCCAGATTAAAAAAAAAAAAACACATCTAAAGATACTTCTTTAGAGTTTAATCTTTTGTTTCCAAGCTTTGTAAAACTTCCAGTAACACTCAAGCACTTTGACATTACAAAAACCTCCCCATTAATGATAATATATTCTAAAAAGCTTCCTTTCGTGCTTTTCAGGTTTGTCCATGTATTTTTGCAGCCTCACAACTTTTTTCAGATCACTTTACGGCATTTTTCAGATGCAGCTCCACAGCCATAAAAGCCAAAGGCAAAACTTCCATTGATTCCCACGTCAGCAGGATCCAGCCCTTCGGCTGAGCCGCTCAGATCCATTTTCTAGCTCACACTTGGTGTTTTTAGACTTAATTCTTGGAAGAAGTTTCAGAGCCTACACTAAGAAAAACCAGATACATTTACATTGACATCTATTCCTCCCCACTCTACCCTCTGTTCTCACAGCCATCCACACACACTGTGCACTAAAAGGAGAGGGTGAGGAGCCCACCACCAGCCCATCCCTGCCGGCACAGGGCGTGCTGCCGCTTCCTGGTACATTCAGAGTTGGAAATTTCTAATTCCTGGAATCATGTTACATTATGGCAGGAATTGCTGCACTTCTGCCTGTTTTACATCAGGCCTGAGAGACTGCACAAAGGGAATGAATGCTTTCCAGTGCTCAGATGATGTATCGAGTGTACGTTGTACACACAGCACTGCAGCAATCAGCATCTGGGAAGGAAGATCAGCAAATAAAAGGACTCCAGTCTCAAGGAGAAGCACTGGGACACAGCAAATGAGGGGTTTTAACAAAGCAAAGAGACTACCCATTATTTTTTTTCAGAAAATGCAGTATAGCCTCATATTCTAAGAGCTGGCTCTGCTTTCTTGCTAGGCAAAAATATCTCCTAAAAGCTCTGAGAGAAAAGCAGCTTAAAATGAAGTTTTGCATTTATAAAGCTAAATCCATGTAGCACAAACCAACACTCACCGAAGAAATCAAAGATGGTGGACATATCAGGCACTTGCACCAACAAGAAAAAGCAGGAGCCAGGCTAATGGAAAACATGCTCAGGTTCTACCTCTTGCTGCACAGCTAAATTAGACTTCAGTTTAGTTGGGTGGGGGAATAGCCAGGTAAGAAATTTTATGCTTTCAAGCATCCCACTACTCCCTGAGGGGTGCATCCCAAGCATCCAACTCACATCTTAGGTCCCCAGCTGACAATCAGGAGTGGCCCAGGGCAGTGTCCAGCCGCAAAGCACACTCATCTCATGGACAGAGGGGACTCAGTCACACACACAGCATCTAAGAAACTCTAGCAGCAAAAATCAAGGATTGAGGTTTTATTAAATCCTTATGCATGTCTGAGAAGACCTAAAATGCTCTTTCCTCTTTACAAAAGAGAACATACCCCAAACAATGTGGGGTTTGGAGTGGTCTTTTCAGGGTTTGGGGCTTGATGGCTCCCTTGGATCAGGCAATTGGAAGATTTCTGTAGGACAAAACCATGAGTAGAGACAACTGCAACAAAGAAAGAAAACCTGTTCCAAACAAGGCCCTGGCTGCAGCACCTGTCTCACCAATGCATGTTGCAGCCAGGGCTCACTTGGTTTAAAATCAAAATCTAAGGAGGAAACAAAGCTCCCCAAAACTCATGCAAATGAGATTTGGGCAGATATCCCAACTCTCCAAGTTTCCACAGAATAGGGTGTTTAAACCCCAAGTGGTTTGCTGTATGTTCAGATAATAGATAACACATGTCATGGGACTTCAGTGCTTTCTCTTTTCTTTTGTCAGCTCAGCTGACTCTGTCCAGCCATCCTTCTTTTGTTCTGGTCATAACATGAAGACTATTGCCTCCTTTTGCAATCCTACTCTCCCAATTTTACCTTGGCAGAGCCTATTAAACTCGTATGCTATCCTGCAGGAGAGGGAACCACCCCTCTGGGACATGCACTGACCTTCCTTGCTATGGGCAAATACAGCTACCCCAGGGAGAGAGAACAGTGCACTTTCCATTTGCAGCAGAAGAAAGAAGTTTAGATAATACTGGAAACAGCTAAAATCAAAGGAGAGAGGTGATGAAAACAGCCCACGAGCCAACTACACCAAACAAGACTGCCACTGCCATGGATCCTGGTCCAAGTCCAGCTGGAGATACAGGCAATGCAGCTTGCACCACCTCAGGCTCTGTGCTCCTTGTAGAAATCCTCTCTATTTTCAGCTGATAAAGTGATACTTTCTCAGTCTTGATATATTCAGGGGGATCCTTATAGAGCCTTATCCCTCCTGTAAGAGGAAAACGTTTTAAAACCAAACTAATTTAATTTATGACTTTGACTCCAACGGACTACAGATAAAATCCCATGGACATCAGGAGGGTCCCATACAAAACAACAGTCATTGGTTCTGCACGACTATTCCAGCTGGAATTCTTAGACAGTGAATTGTTCACACAGTGCCATTTTTTCTATTACTATGTAATTTCAAAACAGTGCTATGCCTAGCATATACAAGAATTCCTCTTTTTTCTGCTCCTAAAAAAGAAAATACAGTGGCCACTATAAAAGAAAAGATGATATTTCTTCTTGTATGATGGCAAAACCCTCTATACAAGCACAACCGCACTGAATAGCCTTTTAGATTATTTGTTAGACTGAAGTTCAAAGGAGAGTGCAATGTAGCCAGGAAAAAAAAAATAGTCCCTCTGGTTAAAATTTAGCATGCAAGATCTCAACAAAAGTGATTTTTTTTGACTGTGCCAATGCTTTTGTTTTCTCAACAACAGCAACAAAAAATTATTTCTTCCTTCTCCTCCACAGTAAACCATTACCAGCTGTTGATGGAGTATTTTTTAACATGCGTTAAGTCATATTGTATATTGCCCATTTCATGTGTGCGGAGCATTTTTTGCTACAAATTCTTTACCATGTTAAACCAAGCGTACCACCCAATCTTGCTACACAAGTGGGATCCCACCAAACAGGATCATGCTGGAGACTGAAGTTACATTTACACAAAGGTGATCACAGCAGCACCCGCACACTGATGCAAACCTGTGCAGCAGATTTAACCAGTACAAAGCAACAGCCACTCTTTCCAATTAAAATCCATTCACATTAAAAAACAGACAGAAAAAAAAGTAAAGAAAAAATATCAAGACGAAAAAAGCACCTCCAAGATGCAGGTAGCTCAGTAATGTTGCAAAACTTCACATATTTTAAGATGGTTCTTGCCGCACACTTCTGCTCATGTCTTATTATACAATCTTCTGCATCATCTGGATCAAGGCCAGAGCACTTTCTCACATTGCAAATTCATTATTATTTCCTTGTTTCAATAATTTGACAATTTAATGCAACTATGAAGATAAGTTCAGGAATCTCTTCTTACGCCAGGACTTTAAAATATGCCTGTTTATGGGCTCATCCATTTGGGCAAATAAAATAAAATGCTTTTCATGTGCAAATTTGGGCCAGTGGAAAATCAAGCCCCATGGGGGATAATTTAACCAACAATACAAAAAAAATTGTGAGGCAAATGTGAAACTTTGTCCTTAATTTACCCTGTTAGGGCAAAATAAGGCAGGAATCTCATACCATGTGTGCTACATCGCTTAGGTAAAACAGAATATGCTAAGTAGGGAGAGTTGCAGTCTTGGCTCTTAATCTCATTGTTTATTGTGGTTTAAAGTCTGACCCTTAACATTATGTGTGGTTTAAAACTATATTTGGAGGAAAGATCGAAAACGACGCTCCAAGGTTTGTAAATGTGTTTGTCTTTAAGGTTTGTTCCAGAGGAAACCATACGTGTCTTAGCTCGCTCCATAAGCAAACCCTTACACGATTTTTAAACATGCTAATGCTCACATTCTGCATCTCAGGTTAATCGAGAAGGGTTTTTTGTTGGTTTTCTACTAGCAGCTTGCCTACAATCCACCAACCCACCACTCTTTATGTATATATGTTGAATAATTATGAAGCTGTGAGTATTTATCACCTTTTCTGAGCAGTAAGCAGAAAGAAATACAATACTATTACTTCCAGCTACTGGCTTTCCCAAGATAATTAGGTAACACAGTGGACTGAAGCCTTGGTTAGCCCAATGCTGTTCAAGTTAAGTGATTGACATGCCTCTGTCTGGCTGCTCTATTAACTGTTTCATTTTGTTGCTATTTGCAGTTTGCTTGGCTAATACTTCGAACAAATACAGACTGTTTCTTTAGCCCCTTTTTTCTCTTTGACCTTCTCCTGCCCATTTTCTTTGAGTCACTTCAAACTGCCTTGAAAAGGCCTGTTGAATGTGCACAGTCCATCAGAGTCCCAGGTTCATCCCATTCCTTGCCCTGAATGCTCTACTTCAAAGATGGGCCGCATTCTTTAATTGCCCTTTGAATTAATATCAAAGGGTCACAATGCGAGTGCCAGAAGAGAAAGAGGCTTTAATGAAGCAAAGAGCTGCCATTCATTTGCAGATAAGCACGTTTTTATGCCTGACTGGTCACCGTGGCTAAATGCTGGGTGAAGAGGAGGCAGGGCAGGCAGTGAGGCTTTTACTTAAGTGGTGATTAGTTCAAACAAACAAGAGTAAACAAATAAAAAACAACGCAAACATCCCCACAACAGAAAATAAGTTAATATGGCTGAATGTGTTAAAAAAACATCAACATCCCATTGTGTTCGTAAGGCCTTAACCCTTGGCAAAATGCTGGGGTCCAGCTCAGCCTCTGCCTGCTCCCCTTGCCTTCCACAAAAAACACTTTGGGGTTTAAACTTTCGCCCTTAGACTCAGACCAAAGAAACAAATAGTTTTAATACGGTTCTTTCCAGGGTTATAAAGGGAAGGAATCAGCAAGTTAACTTTGCTTATTTTTTTCTGAGGCAAAGAACATTCAGTAGATTGCATTTTAGTGCCTAGGGAATAAAAAGCTCTTTACTTAAATTATTATTGATTTACATTTTCGTAATTAATTCAGTACTGTGTTAAAATGTGTGGGTGTTCAACTTTCTTAATTGCCTAAAGGTCTCTAATATTTTGTTTTAAACTACAATGCTTGGGGATTTTGTTCGGTTGACTTGATAGTTTTGATTATTTGAGACTTATGAAGTTGCATTAGGAAAACTTCATGAACTTCTTAATTCTGCCTATGAAGTCTTCTATTTTCATTTTAAAATAGCAAGAATATAAAATTTAAATGAGAAGCTTCAACATAAAATTTAATGTAACATAATTACAGCCACAATGCAAGTACACAGAAACAAGAAGTTCCCAGGTGTCCTCTTTATAAATTCTGACTTATTATTTATAGACTCAGGCTTCTCTTTACACAGAAATAATTTACTTAACAAATACAAGGTTGTTTCCTTGTAGAAGAATTACTCCCCCATGAAAGAGGATTAGCTATACTCATAACAGTGTAAAAGTGACTTATGAGTGCATTCACACCAGGAATTGTGCTGGTATCTCCCATAACTAAGAAGGTTGTAGGAGTACTAACAACCTGGAAAAACACAGACCACATTTTTAGCCCCACTTCTTTGAAAAGGGTTTCTCATTAATATTGCATCCACTCAAGCCTAATTCTGTGTGCGACCTGTCACAACTGTCTCGCTGACAGTTCCTGGGATTTTTTTTTTTACTCCTCCACTGCTACCCTACCCCTGCCTTGCTTAGCAAGAGTGTTCATCACCCCAATCCTGGATCGGAATCTTTTTTACTCACTGGAACGTGGAGAACTTTGACCTTAAACATCCAGCTGGAAACTCAGTACTGACAAACTCTGGAAAAGCATCTTGCATTTGTGAAGTGGAGAGAAGCAGCACAGTAATGAAAAACATGCAACAGAAGAAAAGGTCTCAGATGCAGAAGAGGGACAGAAGAGCCTTGGAGGTTTCAGTGCCAGCACCAGCATGGTTAAATTGCTTTTTTTTTTTCAGAATACAAAGCCATATGTTGAGCAGTCTGCTAGAAAACTGCTCAACTGTACTGCATTAAATTAACGGTACTACTGAAATTTGGATGAGGTTTTTTGAGCTACCCTGGTTTGCAATCTTACTTTAACATTAGTCAAGACCTTCAAAACTCCGAGATTTATTTCATTTAATGTCAAATACCACCATTGCAGTGCTTCTCTAATACCTGATGCTCTTCTGTTTCAGAAGTGTTATATTTTCTAACACATTTTTCAAAAATTATTAGCTAATTTATTTTTCCTATATTTTCCATACTTCATATTATTAATTTCACTCTTCTTCATATATGCGCAGGCAGCTCTGTACATTAGGCTAGATTAAGTATTAGCTGTCGACATAAAACATTCTGCCCCACTTGAATTCCTCTTCTAGAAATCAGAGCCTTGGAAGTGCACTGGGAGTAAAACTGCGTCACAGTATATTTAGAAATGAACATTTATTATGCCACCTCCACTCGTAGAACAGGAATGTTTCCCAGATGCAGTGCACTTCAGAGCAAAGCTGCTCGTACAGTGGGGACAGCAAGCTGAGCAGCAGCCTGACACATGGCACGAACTCAGGGCTGGAGGTGGAAAAGTTGTTCCCAAGTGCTTGCTCCAGGCTGAGGGACTGCTCAGCCAGCTGCCAGCACTGAACCACACATCCAGCAGCCTCCTCCTCCTGCCTCACAGAAGGCCAGAGAACCAGCCCCAGCCAGGTGCCACCAGGCTGGTTTGCTTCACAAGGCAAAGGTGAGGCTCCGACACTTCACAAGGCAAAGGTGAGGCTCAGACACAGGCAGCAGGGCACAGCCCCAGCCTCACCCCCAGCAGAGATGAGGGATCTCACCCATGACAGACACTACAGTGCCATTACCTGCATTTTGACCCCCATCAGGTCACAACCAATAAGTCAGATCTACACACATACACCAATTGCCACGATTATTGAAACAAGCACCAAACACACAGACTGTCCTCTCTTGACCAGCAAGAGTGTCCTCTCTTGAGCCCCAGTGGGGTTTATACAGCCTGTGGAGATCTTCTTTGATACAAACTGCTCTTATTCGTTATATACAGTCCAGAAATACAGCAAAGTGTCACAATAATTCCTGAGTATAATGTTTAAATTACACAGGCAAAGCTATAGCACAAGTCTCCAACAAGGATATCTAAACTTTCCATTTGGAATACGTTAAGAATCAACCCAATAAAACAAAACAAATAGCTTAGATGCTTTCCATCTTTCAAATTTTGGTAAATTGCTTTACCCTCATACATAAACCCCCACCTCAACACTAAAATGGGGAAAAATGTATTTCCCTATGAAATTTATTCTGTATTTTGTCCAATCTGCCACTCCAGTGTCTATCAGTATATAAAACATACATAGTGTTAGGATAATAACAGTTCTAGAATAGCCTAATGCTGGACAAACCAGAAATATATTAGTCAAGCCATCTTACATATTCACTACCATAAAAACAGATAAACCACTACGTTTCGTGAACCAAAGGGACCATTGATTATGGTCATTATCATTATTGAATTATCAAGAACCACCATAAAATTTGAAACATAAGCAAATGGATTTCTTAATGCTTTGTATTACATCAGTTCTTTGCTGATCCAAAGCAGAACAGAGCCATTCATAGAGAGAAACCACTTCACCCTGGACAGAGGCATGCACACAGCCAGCCCTACTCCCCTACAATTAGCTGTCCTTCCAGCACTGCCTGGGGCATGCCTGCTCCTGGACAATATTTTCCTGAAAATTTTGTGACAAACACCACAAGACCGTTTTGTGATAACTGGATTCAGCTATTCTCTGCTTTTTGTCATTTTTAATATTATTTCTGGTTTTGGTTTTCGTTTAAATAGTTTCACCACCACGCTTGAAAGTCTGATTATCCAGCTTTTTTTATTATCTGCAACTTCAGTAGTAAATCCTATACAAGTAATTTAATACTGGCAGTGGGTTTATTACTGTTACTAAACAAAGAAAAAAAAAAAGGGGGGTGAGAAATTAACTACATAAACTGAAAAAATAAACCAAAATACTTTAGAGCTTAAAAATCACCATCTAATCTTATCTTCTGGGAATTGACTGAAAGTAGCCAACTCAAACTTTGAAGAACAGCATTCCCCTACCATCTATGTCCCGTGGGTGGAAATACAGCCCCAAAAGTCAGATAATCTGCTCTTTGCTACCAAGAGTGCCACAATTCCTGGGGTTTATGCAGAGCCTGATGCAGACGGACACATCCTCCTTCATCTCCTGCCCAAGCCCTACCTGCTGCCACACATTTTATCAAAACTTTTAGGTTGTGCTTAAGAGCCCAGGGTGTTTCTGGACAGAAGACCAACAAAACCAAGTCTGGATTTTTTGTTTATAAAAAAAAAAAAAAAAAGAAAAATCTTGAAAGATCACTGAAGCTGAAAATTAAATTGAATCTTAGAAAATGTATAAACTCAAAGACAATTTTGAACTTCCAGCAAAACACCAATCTATGGGAAAGCACCCAGAAAAACTGAACTATGCTGTCAGCATTCCAGGTCCTCTCCCAAAGCTTCTAATTCCAACTGCACAGAGTCCTAGGAAGCACCAAAAGACTTTGGACAAATTTTATGAAGTTTTCTGTACTGAATTTTTATGTCATAAATTTCAGTCTTCCTATTTGATTTCAAGACATTCTAAAGTTCTGAAGAAAGGGATTTATGTGTGTTTAAATTTTTTTCCCCCCTTTCATACTACATCTGCTTAACCTTAAGACTAAATTAACAAAAGGGTTTGGGAGTTTTCGGTCTGGAAATGTTCAGTGACAAACTTTTTAGAAAACAAACACTTCAGACAGTTACAGAACAGGGGTGTCTAGTTTTCACACATACAACACAATCTAATTTTCTTAAAGGAAAATTAAAAGCTGTACAAGTTAACAAAAATGTGACCATATGTTAATTCTTTAATCTTAAAAGACCAGTGGTATGGCCCCAAAGCACAGGCTCTGATGCTTATGTGAGCACACGCTCACATGCTCAGCCCAGAGGGACCAATCCTACTCCCATCAAGGCAGCAAGAAGCTGACATTGACTTCAATAAGAGGAGGATTCTCCAGGAGCAGCTCCCAGACAAGGATGGCAGTGCTGAGATGGTCTTATTCAAACTACCATGTGTGAATCCAGCTTCATTTGTCCCTGTGCCCAAACAAAGCCATCATTTGAATCATCATCATTTGAAGAGTTAAAGGAGAGGCAGGAGAAACCCACCTGAAAAGCTCTTCTCCACTTACTACCCAAAGCACAGGCATTTTACATAAGCCCTACTTTTTTTTTTCTTTTTTTCCCACTACTAGACCCCAGCAGATCCCCAAACCTTGAGGTCACTTTTTCTTATCCACCAAAAGAGCAAGCAGCAAGTACTGTGCAAGCTAACAGGATTTAAATAGCAAAATAAACAGGATCCAAAGATTTCCAAACAGCTATCTGCTGAAGGTCTCAATAGAAAACATTTGTTATGAGATTTTAAGAATTTGCATAATTTTGGGGAATACTTTGTTTTCAAAGTAATTCTCTTTTTCACCTGCTTAGGACTTGACCATGTATGGCTTTAGTTAAGTTTTGTTGATGGCAGCTCATGTTTAACCAACTGTTTTTAATTTACAAATTAAACTTGTCAGAAGTAGAAATCCTTCCCTTGGAACCCTTCCAATATGTCAAGAATTAATTCTAATGAAAACGGCATTGCCTAAATGCAGGATGGCCAGTTACTTACTTTATTTACACAAAGTCCTTCTCAGTTTCTTTGATAAAAGCAGCTAAATCTTTTTCCTCTTTCATGTTTTGTCAGCACTTGATTCCTTTTGTCCCCTGGCTATTTGCCTAGCTGTGGACAATAAGGCAGGAAGAATAGAAGCAGATTGTTGGAATGGCCCTCAATAAACCTAATTATGACATGTTGACTGCACTCACCATGACATATTCAGGAGATCCAGGCTTATTCAATTACCCTTGCCAGGTTTCTCTTTCAGACCTAAAGTTATCCTTTGACTGTTTGTATTTCTGAACAGTATTCATGTTCATTGTGAAAGAAAATCCCCTGGACTTTGAGGGGTTTCTAAGTTGATGCTGTTATTGTAGCTAATTTTTATTAACTGAATGATAACATGATAAAGAAATAGACTTTTGTTATGTAATAAGAACAAATCAGTGTGTGCTTAAAGTTACACCTTTCTTTCCTTTTTTCTCCCCCCTGCAGAAGACTGGCAGCACCCATAAATTGAGTTAAAAAACAAAACTCATTTCTCAACCAGTATTTAAATTTCAAAGGCACTAAATAAAACCCCACTAAAAACTTCTGGCAGTCCCAGAAATCTTCCAAAAGCAAAAAAACTCCACATCCTTTTCCCCACAAACCTTTTTATCCCTGACATCCAAAAGCCACAGAGGTGCTCAATACTGTCAGCACCAGACCATCCTTCCACCCACACCTTCACACCGACAGACATTTCTTCGTCTCCTTGAAACAGTGTAGTCAGATCTTTTAATTGAAAGTAAGGCTATACATTGAGGGAGCAATTTACTCCATGGAAAAACTGCTCAGGGATCATGCCAACAGTTTCTGCAAAACCACTTTAGAGAGGCTGTGTGTCAAGTGGACAAAAGAATGAAAAAATGAAGGAATGCTAAAGAGAGAGAGAGAAAGAAGCAGCCCCAGTCAAACTCAGCTTATATGTCAAGCAGCTTTAAAAGAATTAATATTCATGTCTGTATTCCAAACCACTGCACAGTCATAATTAACTGCTTTGCTGCTAAGTTATTTCCCTCAACGGCTCCTATGATTTTAAAACAAAAAAACTCTGCAAAACAAACCGAAAAAAACACAGTACAGTTATTGCATAAATCGCTTCTTTCTAAGCCGAGTGCAAATCAAATTTGCTCAATATTAACACTGCATGGGTGGGGAAAATATGTTGCTCTGGTGCAAATGAGTGCTCCTACTGTTTGCTGTGACAGCCTCTTTTTCCCCTCTGAGGGACCATCCCAGCTGGGGAAGGCAGAGCTCACACTCAGGGTCCTTCTCTTCTGCCTGCTCTGGTGCTGCTCTCTCTGTGCAGGAAAGCAGCACCGCAAAAATCCCTGCTGTACTTCACCCTGCCAGAGGCTGCCAATTCTGCACACCCCACGGGCTGCCTGACCTGTGCAAACCAGAGCCTGCCTGGCGGGGCAAAGGAAAGGGAAAAGATTGTTTCTGACGTTTCTTCTCATTCAGCCCTCTAGGACGGACACTGAGTGTAGAGTGAGAAACTGCCCCCAAAGAATTTGAGTATCTCGGCACTTGGTTAAGAGAAATCTGAATGTGTCTCAACAGTAGACAACTGCAGAGGAAAATTATTTTTAAATGCATTCATTTTGATCCAAAACAGAATAATGATCAGGTCTTTGGTCTTTAATCTTCATTTTCTAAGAATAAAAATGTTAAACAAAATTTTAAAATTAACAAACAAAAATATTTAGTTCTGCCAAATGTTGAAAAGAGTGACTTTATGCAGCCTGAATTCTTCCTTTTGTTTTCTTTAGAACAAAATGTTTCCATAATTGTCATGATTTGACAGAGTTTCACGTTCAATGGATTCGTATCTTCCCAGCAGAAAAAACAGTTCTGAGATCTCCAGAGCAGCACAACCTCCAAATAGTATTTAGAAAGACAATAGCACAAACTAACTCAAAGGATATTAGCAGTGTTCACATGGAGGAGTGCCAGAAGAATGTCTTGAGGATATAACCTACTTTACTAAATTATCTACCACACAGAGCATATTCATAGGATTGGTTTTGTTTGAAATTTGAGGGTTGGAGAGGGTTGTTTGTTGCTCTGTTTATTTTTATGTTAATTTGGAGACTTTAATGGGTGCTGACAGCAAGCCCCCTGAGCGGTATAAGAAATGTTTCTTAATATGCATAAAATCCTCCATTTGCATTCTTTTACTAATAAAAAGAGATATAGCTTTGCTTAAATAGTTACAAACTCATCTTTTGTACCAAGTACATTAATTTCTTCTGGCTGCACAAACAATGTGCCTGGTCAGACCTAGCTCTGCCCCAGCTCCATGGTTTATGTATATCTGCAGAATGTGTATGAAATGTGACACACACATAGAACAAGCAGAAGTTACTAAGCATCATCCTCAAAATCTGCAGCATTCCTTAACGATACATTCAGGAGACTGATAGCAATAGGCACATACATCACACTGAAGTGTGCTTTACCACCTTATTACAGAAGCTGTATTAAAAGGGACCAGAAATCTTTCAAATTTTCCCCAAAATATCATATTGTGGATTCCATAACTTGTTCTATATTATTAAATAGAGCAAGATTCTCTAAAAAGAGCAACTATTATCCCCAAATAAAAATTAGAAAAATAACTTAACCTTACAACACAAATAATCCAATATCTGGCTGTACATCCTACATGCCCTTGCTCAGGAAGAAGTCCTCAGTTATTCAAACTACAAAATGTTCCGTTAGGCTGAGATCTCTCTTACATTCTGGAAATCAAGGGATTTCAACAAAGGAACCACTCTGATTTGATCCCAAGTCCAGGACCTGATCTGAAAACATATTCTATACTGTAGCACTATTTCTTGACAGTTTATTAGAAAATCTACCTGAAAGGACAAATTTATAATTCCTCAATCCATTATTACTTGTTCCACAAGAATAATTAAGACAATATTTCAGATTATGTTGGTTTACTCTTTATAACCTATCAAAATAAACAAAAGGAGATTAAAATTTTTCTTTTACTAAAATTCGAATCAAGGATACACAGCAACTATAGAAATATACAGGAAAAAGGAGGTAATGGCTGAAGCCACATGTACTTAACCTGGTGCTGAGCTCTTTAGCCAGCTCTCCTCCCCATGCAGTCAAGGGCAGAGACATATAAATGCCCAAATGCCTCCTGAATATTTGCGTAACAGAAACTTGTCTGACAAATTTTCAAGTTTGTATTCTATTTTTTTATCTGTAAAGACTCATTCTACAAGTGCCTGTGGCACTACATGACTGATGAACATCTGATGAAAAGTGGCAGCAAAATAAGAATCACTCCTGGTCCTTAACTCTCCCCATCTCAATCTCTAGCAAACAGAGACTGCTTTAAATTTGGAGAAGGAACAGGGTAAAAATTATACTCTGAATTTATCTAGAATTTTTCCAGCAGGGAAGTCAAAGGACATTTATTATTTTTAAAAAACAAGCACTTTGGAGATGAGACTGCAGAAACATTATCATGGTCAAAAATGGTCTATTCACATTGCAAGACCCTAAAATTGTTCCAGGAAAGCGGGAATCAAATTCTTTCATTTCCCAAATATGTTTTAAGCTCTGTACAGCTGATGCAAAACAAGGACTATTACCTGGTTTCCACTAATGGTCTAGGACTGTCAGCCCACATCATGACAAAAATCCAAAATGCTCCTCTTTCTCTTACTTTTGAAAAACTAAAATCCTGCTGACAACGCTCTACCAAATTCAAGTCTATTTTCCTGTTTTCAGCTCTAGATCCTATTTATTCTTTCACCCTTTGCCAAAATGAAAGATAAAATTCATTGTAAGTGAATATTCATACACTTGATTTTCAGGGAGTTAGATGGCATTGGGTTATGCTGGAAGTAAAAGAAAAAAAAAAAAAAGGATGATCAGTTGTAGGATTGCACATTTGAAATTTATTACAAAGCACCATTGTTTCAAATGACCATTTTCCATGACTGCATGTCTTCATTGTGTGAAGCACCTCTTTGCTTTGCTAAATGAAATTTTCTCAGCAGTGAAGCTGAACTCACCTGAAATCATTAATGCAGTGGGAACCCATCTTTTTTCACTTAAAGAATTTTTCCTCAGTATGTGTGCAAACACCTATACAGAAAATTTAAGCCAGCCAACACTAACCTGGCTTTTCTGCCACCTTCTGCTGACGGCTTCAAAGCAGCTCATAGACTGTGTCTAGGTAAGTCATGCAATGCACTCCTAGAGAATATCACAACTGCTGCTGCTGTGGGCAAATCATTTATTTTGAACGTAACCCTCAGAGAAACCCCATTCCTTCAAACAGCCTGACTGAGGCCAAGGATGCCTGAGCACGTACAGCAGGCTCGAGCCAAGAGACAGAGCATGCAACAGAGATCTTCCACATCATCCCAAAGACTTATTTTCCATTCTTACAGCCATCAACTCAAACACACCATGAAACAGTTACTGGAACACAGTATTGCCAGCTTGTTCATAATTACTGGTTCTTCTTCCCTGCCTAATGTGTAGCCAAACGAGTGAGGGCTGTCATGGAAAGGGACTCAAATGTTAAGTCTGGCAGAGCTGGATGACCAGGATAGGAACACAGAGAAAGCACACAAAAATCCCACAGTCTCGTCTTCACAGCAGTGGAGTCCCAAATCCAGGCTTGCACCACAAAGACTTTGAGAACATCCTATGTGGCCCGTCCCTGAACCTCAGAAAAACTGCTACAAATTTCGTGAGAAAGAGCCCCCAGCACTCTGCTCCCACAGTTTTGCTTGGCCCCTGGCTCTGTGGCAGCACAAGTGGCACCCACAGATGCTCATGCACTGCTCGTGGCCACGGGCTGGCAGAGGGGTTACCCACTCATCTGTGCAAGCATTTCTCAGATATTAGAGACAAGATACTGCAGGGTTTCTTTTGTTGCAGAAGGGGCCTGGCCTTCCCTATCCCACCCCCCAGAAAGTGAAGAGCCCTGTGTGCATCAGCAGGAGCATCAGCCCTGTTTGGGCTTGCAGTACAGACCACTCTGCTTTGTGCTCCTAGGAACTCAAAAGAACTGCTTTTTCCATCAGACATCCTCTGGTTTCTCTGTTGTGTCTCTGCCTTTAACAAAGACTGATGTGACACACACAATCCTCTAAAGCAGTGCCTCCAGAGCACAGCCTCACAGGTAACACTAAAACTGCTCCCTAAACCCCTGTTTAAAATGAGATAAATTACTCTAGACTGCAGTATTTAACATAAATAAATTTCTAATCGAAAGAAAATATTTTAAAATTCATAGAATGAAATTATTATATAAGGTCAAGTTGAAGAGATTTCTCTGGATGCTATTTGGAGTTTCTCTTTCCTGTATCAGAGAAGCATTTCCTTTACCAGCCCTGACACTCTCCATACATACTTGTAGACGTGAAGTTTGGTTGCTGTTTTAATGCACAGCAGTTATACCCTTGGAACACGCATTAAAACATATTGGTGCTGGTTTTCCACCTTAAAGGCAAATTACAGTGTATGAATAATGAGTATTTTTTGGAGGCAGAGAAATGGATCATCTTCCCCATCCATCTGGCATGGTGCCTTTCCAGCAAGGAAGAAGTGGAATTTGAGACCTCTTTATGAATAAGCAATAAAAGACTCATGAAATGGGATGGTTTAGTAACTTCCAAAAAGGCAAATCTGGAGACAGAGATAGCTGAGGCTGGGTACCTCAGTTTGCACATGATTTATTACCTCCCCTGCTACAGGAGGAGAGCTCCAGCTCCCAGCACAAACAGCTCTCCCCATCTTACCTCAAGAAGAACCTGTCAGGAAAGAAAGAGCCTAGCAAGTGTTCGCATTGGCCTTTGAAGTTCTTCCTTGGCTGACTGATGCTCGTCCATACATAACTGGAAGAAAAGACTTCCATTGTGCCCCTCTTTACTCCAAGCGTATTATTCTCCAGACAAAAGCTTTCGAGTCTTAACTTTTAAACACACCTCTCTTTAGGGTGCACTGTTTCTAACCCATAAAATCTGGTTTTGTTCATTAAAAAAAAAATAGACAGCATTCTCCCCCTCAGGCTCTGCTTGTTAGTTTTTTGCAAGTGATGCCACAGAGCAGCCAGCAACAGAACAGCCAGTTCTCATTCCCAGAAATACAGTATTTTTCCTCAACACTGTCTCCAACGGCTCACCCAGCCCAGCTTTAAACATGAAATACAGCCATTGTAGGAACTCCCCGGTTTTGAACGAGTCCTGGTGAATAATCACCCTCCTGAAAACATCTCCAACATCTGGCAACTTGCTGCTATTTGCAGGGTCTGAGCGCTGGGTCAGGCAGGGATGCAGGAGCAGGGCAGGGGGTTAAGCAATGAACATGCTCAGCACCTGCTTGCTCTCTGCCTGATTCTAATCAGTATTCTCCTCTCATGCCCAGGAATGCTAGAATTCCTCAGTTTCCTCAGAAAAACTCAAAACTTTTTCTGCCTCAAGGAATGAAGAGGAGTGGGGGGGAGAAGAAAAAACAAAGAGAGAGATGGGAAAAAAACCTTTCTGTTCAGGGTCTGACCAAATTTCATTAAAGACAATGCAAGTCTTGCTATTAAATTCAATAGGCCTTTTTTCAGATTTATGAGCAATCTCACATGCTTGACACTATTAATTAGAGGAATTAGTGATGCTGAGAGAGAAGAACAACACACAAAACCAAACCTGTAAATTTACTGTTCAAGGAATAGACTGCAGCAGTACAATTTTCCTTGATATTTTAGAAATCAGTAAAAAGTATTTGTTTCACCAACTCCAGAAATCAAATCTTGCCTTATTGCAAGTTGTACTGCAGTTTTAAATCTAAAAACTTTTCTTTTTGTGAGACCTACTGACAAGTTTAAGCCAGTCTATCAATTCTAACTGGCTTCTCAGTTTTTTGGCTCATAACTTCATGTCCAAGTTGCTGGACTATTTCTCTTTGACAAGAATTACACTTATAAAATAAATTACAGATTTCATTTACTAAAAGTTTAAAATCAAACCAAAGTAGTTAATCTCTAGTCAGCCTGTGTAACACAAAATCCCACCACTGAGAAATGCATTCTCTTGCATAAAGATGGAAAGCTACAGTTTTAAACTATAAATACTGGCAATGTACAACAAAAGAATGCTGAAAGCATTATTTTTGTCTTCTTTTTCTGCTCAGTACATGTTTCTATTTTAACAAGTACAATGGTAAAAAATAAATATCATTTAAGAAGAAGAAAAAAAGTTTTAACAGTTATCCAGGAAATACACATTTTTAGTGAATGCAAGAGCAGTTGTAGAAGAGAAATCAGGGCAAGACCTGGGTGCCCAGTCACAACCACAAATTTCAAGCATTGAATACTTTCTTAGAACCAATAATTATTTGTATATACTATTGAACAGATTTTTCACACCACATATTTGAGAGAATTACAGGGTATTTGTGGGAGACTCAGCAGAGCCAGTAAAAAATATCCATCAATTCTTGCTGTACTCCAGTAAATACATGGTGGCTCAGGGCCTCAGTGTAAATTGAGGTAACACCTCTGGATTCATGGACTTAATCTCAGACCTCAGACTACTGATCTGCTTTAGCTTTAAGAAATAGTAATAAACTACTAAAAATAAAGGTGCAGAGTCTTTACCACTTCGCCAAAGCACAGCCCTGCTGCTCTGTGCCAGGGCTTGCTGCATCTGGCGAGTTCAGTGGTCCATACCAATGGCCCCTGGACCAGAGGGTACCCACTGTCCCTTCTACAAACAACCCCTGGTGTTCCTCAACTCTGCAAACCCCAGAGCTGAGAGCCCAACTACTCTTCCAGGCTGCAATCCTATCTAGCCACAAACATTCATTCTAAAGTATCTTTCCATCTGGATTTGCAGTCTCAGCAGATGAATGATGACAGCTGAACCTATGGAACACTTTTGATTCCTGGGTACCAGACATTTGGAAATACCATTGAGGGAGGAAAATATCATTGTTCCTATTTTTAAAAAAAAAAAAGCAAAGCAAAACAAAAAAAACCCACAAAAAGAAAAAACCACCGCAGATACAAGGAGAAAATTGAACCACAGAGGAGCAGCAGAGACCAGTCACTGGGCAGGAGGAGCAAGCAGTGCTATCTCTGCTAGCTCCAGGCATAAGCAATACAGAAAATCACTGCAAGAAACACAGAGCAAATTGTACCAACTCCAACCAGCTCTCCTTCAAACTAAAGCCAACTCTTCCAGCACCAATCTTGCCATAACCACTTTTTTCTTGTTTGTTTGTATAGGGGTATCACTTACTTATAAACATATTAGTCACCAAGATCACTCCTTCCTACTCAAAAGGGGCATTAACAAAGATCCCTTAGCCCAATTCAAAGACCCAGAACCACCCTCACCACAGCCCAGTCAGAAGAAAGTTCAAGCCTGTGGAAAGATGCCCTGTGCAGCCCCTTTTCCACAGCAGCAAGCCAGCACCAGCTGTGCAAGGGTGGGAGAAAGCCCTTCAGCCCAAATCAGAGGGACCTGAGACATCCACTCCAGCTGTTGAATGTCACCAAGCGCAAAGCACCCCCTACAAAGCACAACTGTGACCCCCCCTGTCTCCACCTCGAGAGCACAGCGCTCCTGTGGAAGCTTTAAACCTCACAATAAATATAAAGAAATCACTTGCAAGCCCCACAGAAGAAAAGGGCAGAATGAGGAGCTTCCTGGGCTGGAAACAGGGTAGCCCCAGTTCCCACCCGGGCTGGGAGCCAGCCCTGCACCCAGCCCTCAGTTGCAAGGACCCTGCTCACTGCTCCAAGCTCACACCCAGAGAAGCACAATGGGTCTTTCAGCCACAGGATCTGGCCCTGAAAGGGGGCCCAAGGCACCTTAAGGGCACAGCACTCCACAAAAACCCCAAGGCTAAAACAGGAGGAGCAGCACAAAGGGGTTCCCCTTTGCCATGCTGGAAACCCCCTGCTCCACAGGCCCTCCCTGTGCTGACCAGCAGCCAAGCATTCAGCACCTCCTGGCCCATTGCTTTAATAGACCTGTGCATGGTTCTTTTCTGCTTTAAGAATAGGAACAGGTGAGTTACTCCTACACTTTTTCATCACCTGAAGGATCTTTTTTCCCGCTTATAACACTTTTCTAGGGTGTTTAATTTTTTATTTATAACCATCATTACCAGGATTCAGATACTAGCTATAGTTACGATTTTTTTTAATATTCACTTTAAATTTCTGTCTCTGATTTACTCTTCCAGGACTGAGAAGTCTGTTTCTGATGTCAGATTAACAGAAATATTTATGTCATCAATCATCACTCCATCTTTTCGGCTGCCAGTACAGGAGAAGCACAGTAACATTAAATTCTGATTTAAGTACTTCTTTGGCCAAGTGACTTCTAACAGCCTGGGGACAAACCCTCTTTACACTCATCATAGTATAAGGTTTGACAACCATTCAAATTACGTGGTGTCCTTCCAAAAATTTCATTTGTTGTGTCGATTATGACCAAGGACAGGAATGTTGCATATGGGGACAGAGTGTGCCTCCCCTCCTGGTGCCCTCCAGCCAGGGAGGAGCCAGAAATCAGAGGGAGCAAGCAGCACTGCCTCCCACCCTGCCAGCACTGATGGAGCAGATTGGTTACAGAGCTCCTTACGGGGCGGGGGGGATTGCTTTTTTTTGCTAAATCATATGTTAGAAAATTTAAATGCCATTCTCTAAAGCAGCTTTTTTTAATTTGCTCTGCTTGCAGCATTTTAACTATGCTTACTGGCTGTGTCAGGTCTCTTCTTTACCAGCAGAAATAGATATTTAGCATTATAAGGTCTTGCTAAGTCTGAGAAAGTGAAGGTGTTCTCTCAAATCTGGAATGTGATTAAACTTCTATGCAGGGCAAAATTCAATGCTAAGTAACCTGCACAGCCCTGCCGAGAGCACAGGACTGTTCCGATGTAAATGCCAATACAATTTGGTCTCAACAAACTTTTAAAACACAGAGATGGAAATAACAAAAAGATTGAAACTGTGTGTCTGCTGTGTGCAGCCATTTTGCATTTTCACCAGGACATGTGAGCATCCTGAGACCCTGCAATGCTTCTGGCTGCTTCAGCCCCTGCCCCAGTGCACACAACATGCAGCTCACACCAGTCTCAGTGCTGTTCAGAAGAGGTAGACAAGCAGTTGGTTTTAAGGGGCTTTCAAAAGACAACACTGTATTTGTTGGAAAACAAGTTGTGGGTACTAAAGCAACAGGGGTTTGTGTGGTTTTCTATGTAGATGCCAAATATTCAAGCATTTTTGCTTGAGCCTGTTGATTTAAAAGAGAGCAGGTCAAATCAACTGTGCTAAAGCAGGGATGAACCCACAGGGCTTTTTCCTAACTGTGACATCTATTGTATAATCTTCTAAATAGATTCCTGAATGTTTTCTTCTATTATTTTCCAGTTCCACAGACAAAGAACATGGTGAAGTCATATACCATGCAGGGAATAGCCACCACACGCAGCAAGGGAGGTACACATGATGCCTTTCTCTGCACCACGTGTTAAAATTCTACAGAAAACTTTTGTAGATCTCCATCTATAACATCACACCATAAAGATTTGATGACTGCTCACTTAAACCATCACTCCTTAGCTAGTAGTTGTTTGGAAGTATCCTCTTCTATGTAAATACTGATAATTTAATTCAGCGTTCACTCACACAACAGCATCAGTTCAGCATCTGCAGTGGAGTTATTTGATTTATCCCTTGGTAAATGGAATTCCAGAGATTTTTTTTTTTTTTTTCAAAATCTGTACTTTTCAAGACTTCAGTGTACTTCACTTCCCACTTTCTTTAGCTGAATAATTTCCACTTCTT
This sequence comes from Irena cyanogastra, assembly GCA_013397155.1. Classification (NCBI taxonomy): domain Eukaryota; kingdom Metazoa; phylum Chordata; class Aves; order Passeriformes; family Irenidae; genus Irena; species Irena cyanogastra. The sequence continues at coordinate 1,132,093 of VWZV01014315.1, forward strand.
TTTTTTCTTTTCGAACACCTTCCTTCTGAAAAGAACTTATTTTGCTGCTCATGAAACCAGCTGAGTCCTGACTTCCAGCTAGCTCCGTGCAAGTTTCTTTCTCAGCACTCAGCCTGACAGGAGGGGCTGGGTAGGTGTCAGAGTATTTACTGGGGCACAGATCCCCCCACCTCACTCTCTGACCCTTCAGCACTTCACACCAGATCAAACAGCCAGCCCTTAGGTCAAAATGAAAAGGAAGTCCTGCCACACCGTCTTCAGTAAAATCGGATTTTCTGTGGAAATATTCCCTGCTACTCTGCTAGCCTGGTTTCTATAAAGCCTGTCCGTACTCATCTGCATCCTCCCTGGGACAGTCAAAAACAGAGATGAAAAACAGTTTTAAGTACACTTTGGTTACACTGAGTATGGCTGGTGCTACTGCCTCGCCGGGGGTAGATGGGTTACATCTTTAACAAGGTGCAGAGTAATTCTGCCAAAAGAGCTGTGGTTGCTATTGCTTTTCCAGGCTGGTACGTGGGAGAGAGTCTGATTTTACTGGCGCGAACAGTCCTGCTCATTTAAGTAAGGTGAATAAGATTCGACAGGGGCTGAATAAGCTGTCTGCTTGCAGAATTGTCAGCCACAGACAGTTTATTCCTCATACTGTTCAAACCACAGCGATCTATGTGACAATATATCTGATAAAGAAATTACTACATAGTCATTTTTAGATCAGACATCCAACATGAGGCATGTCATAAATATAAAATCCTTAAGACTGGTCCTTATATGGGCTTGTGCATGATATAAACATTGATCATGTTTGGCAGAAAGTCTACAACCAGGCAAATATCTATTAAAAAAAATCAAAAGGTAGCATGGCTATCCCTGTGCTCACCACAGCCCTCTACGGAAACAAAAAAGTTGAGTTCACGGACTTTGAGGAAATTTGTATCTAAAATGCTTTCAAAGAGTGTTAGTTCTTACTCTGGGACAAAATGTCTCCTAAAGCAGCAGAGTACTTGCAAAGCATGCACGGACTGATATTTTAATCTGCCATAACCAGATAGAATGGAAGTAGAGTGTATTTAAGAAAGGGAATGAGAAAAAGATTATTAAAAATTTTTGTCTTATCCTTTACTCTGCTGATTTTCACAACAGCAGAGGAGACTCACCCACCCACCCAAAAATTAATGCAACACCAGGAGAGGCTTTCTGGTTTCACCAGGCTTTTTATACTGTTGGAGAAACTAAATTTCTGTGTCTGGTGAATGCAGCGGGATGTGGATCTAACATTCCCATACCTCACAATTCAGATGAAAACTTGTATCATAATAACAAGAAAACACAAGCAGATTGCACAGCCTCTTCCACTGAGGATGTGGTGGGATACATTTTACTGTCTCTGAAATAAATATAGCTTTCTGCCATGCAACAAGGAACTGATTGTTCTCAAGGGCTCTTGCTTGTTTTTCTGCGCAGCCTCGTCAATCCAACTTCCCTTTTTTTGGGAGAAGAGACAGCACAACTATTCTAGCTGAGGCAAGTAGGGCCCATAAAATCCAAACTGAAGAAAATGACCAAACAAATGTTGCAAGCTTGTTTGTGTCCCCTATATTCTGAGAGCCCAGTCTGGAGAATGGGCTGGCTTCTCAAGCCCCTTTCTTTCATTGGCAGCTCTGGACTATTTATCTCCTATGTGATTTGGTATGCAAAGACAACTTTTTTTTTCCCCTTTAGGCTGCACTTATCAAAAATATTACATGCAACAAAATTAGTTTTAGTAAAATTCAGTTAAGTACTTTGTATTTTACGTGCTACAACAGTAACATTTCAATGCACTGTATACTGAAAACAAAGTGTTTAAAACAAAATCAAATCTAGTAATGCTAAAGAAAAAAAAACCACAAAACTGTAAGAGCATACAGTGTACACATTCAACAGACCATGCAAAATAAGGATTCCATTCAAATTTCACATCTCATTAAAGACAATTTGGCCATTAATCCATACGGGTTTAGGAGCAAAGAAGGATTTTCCAAGACAGATAAACTGAAATGATCCTCCTTTGATCTCCGAGGTTAAGAATCAGCAACAATGGAAGATGAACAACAAGGGGCAGAACCACTGGCCTTTTTATGTGCCACAATGGCATCAGCAAACAACTACTTAATCAATATTTGGCCAGGGACACTGAAAACTTTCTTTTCAAATTTTAATTCCTAGTTGTAAAACAACTGTAGGGCAACCAGCAAGATAAGACATTAAACTGACTGCTTAATTGCCTTTTACTGTCTTACTAGTTATATATGCACATTCTTAATAGTTCGTGAATCTTTATTTACTAGGATGGATAAACGACCTGTCAACAATTACATCAAACTCCCCTAACTAAATAATCTTCAGCACATGACACACTTTTACTCTAATGTGTCCTCAGTGAGTTTTAATTTCATTACTCTTCACTTTTTTTCTAGGCAGAGTGATTTAAACAGAATTAGTTTAACAGCATGGGGCAGGAGTACTCCAGGGCAAGTAAAGTAAAATGCCACATTCACACTAGGCTAAACAAGGTCTTGTGGTGAATTACATTACTGTACATCATTTTTACTAGCCAGGAAGCTCAGCGTTCAGGGACCACTTGGAAGTATCCTGCATTTTTATTTCTAAATTTTGTCCTTTCTCTGGCCACATATGTTTGCTACATAGGATTTAAAGTGACATTTACATGGAGAAATTCACATTGACTGGCTTGCTGATTTATTGCTTTGTGTTTCACTCAATTTCTTCTTAAATTAACCAGAGAGCACTTTGTAGTTCTGCTTCATTTCCCAGTGCAGTTTTATTACACAGCTCTGGGGACTCATGATAATTTATCACTATCACTTTATTGGCTTCCCTCTCTTAAACCCTGTTCCAACCCTTATCAATAAGTAAACTCAAACCAAACTAAACGTTCCCCAAATAAGTGCTAGATAAAAGTGTTGTATTTGCATGATACAACAGAGAATCACTATTCGAACTCGGACACGGGAAATTATTTAAGAATTTTATCGGTATTGGCTTTTACTTACAGCATTAATTGCTAATTAGCTTTTTATCTAATTAAAACCTCTGTCTGTCTTCTGATTCCACTGCTACCTCTGTGTAAACTGAGACACAAAGACCCTTGCCCTCAGCGAGAGTTCTGCCAGAGTTTCACTCGGGATTAGAGTCACACTCTTGTGCAGTGGGTACTTTTTGCTAACAGAATAGAACAAATTTGAGTCCCATTCCTGCCTGCCCCTGCCCCAGCCCACGTGAGCACCGTTGCACACATGAATGGGCCCTTTGAGTGGGACTCCTCGGAACTGTCGCTGATGCCCACTCGAGCAAACCCCTCTTAAATCCTAAACCTGAGGATTTCCCCCAGCGCTGCAGTTCCGCAGCTCAATACAGAGCTGGTTCCCAGAAAAGCCTGATGTCTATTATGGTAAATTCCTACTGACATCACAGATTCTATGATCATAGGAGAATCTGGAAAGCCAAACACATAAATCACATTCTCAGAGGAAGTCCTAGCCATGCCGAAGTCAAACAACTGTTACTTGCCTCTGTCTTTCTGGAATGACACCCTCTAAGTCTAATAGATGAAGATTTTCAAAGCAACCAAATAAGGTGCTAACTTGGGTACAAATTCAAGTTAATCGACTGTTGTGTGCGAAACAATCCTGACATTTGCTAAAATAACATTCAGCTTTGTTCTAGATAAATGCAATTAGAAAAACTGGAAAGGATGCCCACAGCAATTCTGCTTGAACGAGTGCTGACTCGTAAGTTGAAGAAAGCATCCCTAAGATGGCAAACCATTCAAAACCATTAATAAAACCATGATTTCAAGCCAGGGATATGATGTGTATATATATTACTTCAGAGAGTCGCTGCTAGATTAACACCCTTTCTTCCCACAGCTGGAAATATTACTGGTGCTTTTGTCAGACGATTAGCCTGCAGTTAGTCTGACAATTAGCACCCTCCTCAAAATCCCCCACTTCAAGTCGGGAGGGAATAGGCTGCCTCTGGCAGCTGTGGAAGAGCAAATTCCACTTTGAAGTCACCCTAAAGTCAAACATTTAGCACCTTTCTAAAAATGCTCAGCATGCTGGGACATCACACTCTCACTTGATGGTGAGGTCATTATTAATTGCTGAGGTCATCAGTTGGTTTTATTACCATTATTATTACTATTATTATTATTATTATTATCTCAGAATAATGATTTGGAAGCAGAAGCCTGGCCCAGAGCCCCACAGTGATGATGGGTCAGGCAGAAGAAACAAAGCTGTGCTGAGTTTGCATGGAATCACCTGCACCAATTTGCACTTCTGCAGCACCTGGCTTTTCTACCCAGCCCTGGATTCTCACTATTAAGATATGAGGAAAGAGAAGAGAAAAAGACAGAAAATATAGTCGGCACTGCCTCCCCTGAGCCAAATTCTGGACTCACTAGGGAGTTTTTCTTAATTAAGTACTATTTTCTTGTCAGCTCTGAGAGCCTCAGAAACAACACTGTTCAAGTGACATGAGTTGATTTCTTAGACCTGCTAGGGACCAAATATATCGAGTACTGTGCGAAATTTCAGGCTCAAGGAGATAACTGCCTGCAGCCACAGGCATCACATCTCACTCAATAAGGGAATCTTTACCAGGAACAAACCGTGCTTCTCAGCCCACAGCAGCATTTCACGCAGCACCTAACTCCTCCCACCTCTGCACCTCGGGACAGGACACTGGAGCACAACTAGGACAACCGCTGCAAACAAAATCTACTCAGCATCTGACTCATCCCATGCTCCAGCCACTAATCCAACAGTCTACTATGTAGAAATGAATGACTCAAACTGATATCTGGTGCCTCCATGTTAATCTTTTCCCTTAATAAAGTGTCTTTATTAGTTTAGCAATCTAAAAATAACTGGCTGCATGATACTGACCAACCCTAATCAAAACATCTGCCAGCCCATCTAGCTCGAGCTACCCTTTAGATCATGTGCCACCACTTCAAAGCCTCCTGCATCAAGTCAGTAATTGTAGCATTGCATCTAAATATTTAAGCTAGGGGCTGGTAGTCGCGTGTCCCATTTACAGTCAGCATCTGTCCTCTAATTCCATTACAGTACAAAGCAAAAATGTTTCCCAAAACTCACAAACAGGAAAAGCATCACACAGCTAGAGAGGCAGCAGCAGCTTGAACTTTCAAGCTGCTGAGCAGGGCTTTTGTGCTAAGGTTCTTTTTCTTCCTACCCCCTCAAACTCCCCACATACACACACTAAAATAGGGGTGGTGCCGAAATTGTATTAATGTGAGCCTCAGGCACACAGAAAAAAAGAAAAGAGGAAGGGGAGGGAAAGGGGGAAGGGTTTGGTCCAAGATGAAAGTAAGAAGAAAATAAAGGAGGCAATTTAGTCTGCTGTAGCCTGAATTGCTCTTAGTACAGCCAAGGGTAGAGGCTGGGGATGAGTAGGGCCCTTTTTGGACGGGTGCGCATGACTGGGGGAGGATCCGCCAGGACAGGGCCCGGGGGCCAATTCCTCTGGCTGGGAACAGAGGCCCCCTTTGAGGCGGGGTGGGGGGGTCCCGGCCCCAGCCCCTCCCCAGCCGCTCGCAGCAGGCCGGGGACCAGCTCTGCCCCATGGTTGCAGTGCTGAAAGCCACTGGTTCCTGCCAGAAAACAACAGCTATTTTATGAAGGGGGGAGTTATCGGATTAGTCAGCAAACCATGCTGCACATAACTCCCACCAAAGGTACAAGCAACTCCCTCTTCTGTAGTGGTTATGCTAAAAATAAGCCCTGATGTGCCACATAAAGGCACAAAACTTTCTCGTGTTCTTTATTTATGGCTTATGCCTCTAAGAAAAAATTATCACGCATGCAGAAATACAGATATGCCGTTATAGAGCTATAAACCTCCTGATACACACTCTGACAATCAAGTTTTCTTTAAATATATACACAGAATCAGAGTCGAGGGTGACGCTGGCAGAAACACTGAAATACAGCACGTACAGGGCTGCACATGTGGCATCTGTAAACGGTGTGAGAATCACGTGTAAGTGTCTGAGAAGAGAGGCTGGAACAGAATCACACCAGCCATACAAAAGTTTACCTACACCCATATACGTGGTGGGAGAGATCCCAAGGATACACGGTTTCTATCACACATTTTTTAAAATATGTTTCCATTCTCTCTAATCCCACTCTGTCATACATACTCCCTAAATCTTGAATTGGCTATCATTAAAATGACAGCTCTTGTTCTTGGAAAAAATGCCACTCCTTGAGCCACCCGAAGGCCCATGGTGAGGAGGGGACTTCAGGCAGCGCCAGCAAATGTCCAGCACTAATGTGTGCTCCCGAGCAGAAAAGCCATAGTTTGCTTCATGAACAGCCTCAGGAGTCACTTTCTGACCTATCCCACAGCCTTCCCTGGCACCCAGGCTCCGGGATACCTCAAGCCCCCAAGAACAGAGCTACAAAATCTCCTCATATTGCACAAAACCCCGTACTTTTTTTCCCCTCTGTAACACAGAGCACTCAGCGCTGAGCTAGCACCCGAGGGCTTTGCTGCACGGCACACGGATCCCCTTTGGACATTCCACAAGCAACCCGAGTGTCAGAAAGGGCATCTGAGACGCACTGCCAGCGGGCACCCTCTGCCACAGCAGGCCTTGTAGCCAAGCTGGTGGGTGCTGGCAAATATGATCCTGCGGCATCAAAATCCTTAAGAGCACTGCCAGTTATTTTAGTAACGGAGCAGGATTGCTTTTATAGATGGAGTGAAATCAAAGCTCCTCGGCTGGCAATGGGAGTTGAAGCAGAATTTTTTTGTTGGTCAGCTACAGAAAGTAGCAGTGAGCTTCTTTTTGGTTATTCTTTTGTTGTAGTGGTCTCACTGGTGTGCTGTTGCTGTAGTATCACACTCCACGCAGGGCACGAGTATGGCAACAAATGTTTTCTGGAGCAGCAGCGCGCTCGCACTGCAGCATCCCAGCCACTCCAGTAATGAGATTAAGCAACAGCTTGCTAGTCGGGAGGGGGAGCAGGCATTGCTGTGGGGAAGAGCACACTCTCCCTCACACTGCCAAACCTTCCCAGGCACTGTCACACAACAGATGGGATTACCAAAGCTGCCGGTTCCACGGAACTGTCCGGTCACGTTCACGCAGCAAAAACCTGCGTGCCTAGGGCAGGAGAGGACTGCACTACCCCATGTAATCGAGGGGAAAATTGCTACCGATTGAGCTCAAAACAAATAAAGTTAGACCTTCACATCCACAGAAAGTGAAAGAGAGAGTACGGCGGGAGCTGGAATGCAGCCTCCTCCTACGACTGTGCTGGGAGGCAGTGAGCCACTCTTGCAGCAAGGCATCAGCAGCCCCAGTAGATTTCCTGCAAGAGTTTTGGGGCTCCTCTGGGCTAGTGGAAGGCAGCCATGCACCTAGACACTGATTTATAATAAATCAGGAGCCCCACTTTAAAGGGCATACAGTCAAAGAACAGGAGGACTGTTTCAAAGAGAAACAGAAGGATGGGTTATATTGATAACAGTATTTTTTCTCTTGCTGTCTCTATTAACCACTCTTTGTTCCATAAAGCAGTGATATTATCAAGGCTTACTATCTTCTGTTTCTAATCTCTGTCAAGAAATTCAAGAAGGCAGCAAAGCTAGTTATTTAACAACTAGGGCACTGAATTCAGCTATTTTTCCTAAGTGCACATCCCTCTTGGAAAAATCCTCTGTTGAAGGAGATGCTGGAGCAAACTCTGGACCCATAATGTGGGGGCAACTAGACCAGGCAATCAAACTGTGACTTCTGGTCTTAAAATCTCAATTTTGTTGGCATCTTCTGCATGTCTCTATTACATACCTCCTTGCAAACACAAACACACAGAAGATGAGGCTTCCCTGAAAGTTTTAATAGCAGTCGAAAACTAAGTTTTAGGAGGTTTAGGGGCTTGTTCCAACAAAACAAGGACATGTCCTACTGTCAAAGAACGGATTTCAATTGTCCTTGCATGGCACCAGCATCCCTTGATGTCTAGAAATGCTATAAACATTTTCTTTCTAAAAACAGCTATTTTTTCCACGATGGAGAGTCCATAAAACGGCGTGGAGCATCATCTATTAGGGGCTCATTGAATAATTCATCCCTCATTGCAAGCCCATAATGTCTTTTCTCAGCCTTTTGTGGGGCTGTTTTCTCTTCTTTTCTCCTTGAATTATAAAAAGGTTGCCTTCTTTTGTTCACATCAAGCTGCTGCTAGCTGAAGCTTTGTCTGTGCAAAGCCAAAGTGTGAGTTTCAATGGACTCCCCCCTCTTTGTTTTCCAAGTTCATCTCCAAGTGTAGATTGTGTATAGAAGGCCTTCTTTGTAAAAGCTGGAAAAGTTGTACAAATGTTTGACCAGCTCATTTGGTACTTTTGTCTCGCCTTCTCCAGTGCTTGTGCATGTGCTGGGCAGCGACTTCCACACGCAGGCGGCCCGACCGGGCCCTTGCCTGCCTCTGCACCCTGGCCCGGCCGGGAGCCAGGCATGGCTTACACGGGAGCAGCAGCTGTCCCCCTGCAGCAGCCCTTCACCTCTGCCTTGTTCAGGTGGAAACCTCCTCGCACTCCTGGGCCAAACACCAACACATGCTCTTCCCAGCAGTTTTAAGAGCAAAAAAGCAAAACATGTGTCTCCCTGCCCTGTTCAGACTGCAGACACTTGAGGCTCCACAGGCTTTTGCTACAACTGCCCCTTCTATGCAGCTGCAGCCTTTCACTTGGCTTGGGAAAGGAGCCCCTGCGCGGCTGTGATGAGGGATCTGTGGTGGCTCCAACCCTCCCTGCTCCCTGGTTACTGAAAGCCAAACTAGCAGTGACTCCCATCTTTGTTCCAGCCTCTGCGCCATTCCTGCACACTGCAGGGTTGTTCCCCTGGGGAGTGGGATACGATGGGATGTGGCAGCCAGGCTGGCAGGGCTCACTGGCCCTACACCTCCCGCTGTGCTGGCCCCAGGACAACCTTCGGGAGACGGGGAGTGATAGCCACCAGCACTCGGGACTGGCACTGGGCCGTTGCAGGGCCCCACGGAGAGCAGGGGCAAATGAGACTTTACCTCTTTCGCTGAGGATGCCATCAATGCTGTGCTTGGCCTTCTTGTCGCCTTCCTCCACCTCTTTTCTTTCCAGCTCAGCCTCCTCTTCCTCGCCTTTCCCAAACTTGCTCCGCAGGATGCGGCTGATGGAGCTCACTTCAGGGGGGGAGTGCAGAGCTGTGACCGGCTCGTCCCCAGCAGCCCCCCGCGGATTTCGGGCCATCCCGGGAAGCCGAGTCCCCCATCAGGGCCACTGGCCTGTGTCCCCCGGCTGCTGCCAGTCGGGACTTAGGGAAGGCAGTTGCCCGCTCCCGTCCCCGCGGGGGTTTCACGGGGCACCGTCCCGCACCGGACTCCAGCACGGGCACAGCGGCTCCCGAGAATCTTTCTTTCCCCCGAGCCCGCATGGCGGGTCATAAAGACCCTCAGACCCCTCACAAATACTGCTCCGGCTCCACGTGCCCCCCGCCCCATCCCGCAAACGACTCGCCAGCACGGGGAGCTGCTCCCCAGCTCCTGCTTCCCAGCTCCGGCTCTCCGGCAAGCTCCGAGCCCTCCTGCGGCAGCAGCCCGGAGAGGACGGCAGGGAAGCGTTGGGAGGAGGAGGGGAGGGGGATGCAGTTGCGATTTAATTGAAAACACCCTGCCGAGAGCAGGAATCCTCCCGGGAGGGATGCATAGCATGCTAACACCGGCCGCTCCGTGGGCACCGGTCCGGCCCAGGGCTCCGATCCCAAGGGGACAGGGCTCACCCGGGTACCGCGCTGGCCTCCCGCGACCCTCCGGGACACTCCGAACCCCCCGCTCCGTACCTGACGGCACCGAGTTGCGATCACACACGCCGTCCTTCAGCAGCTTGTCCCGGATCTCCCAGCTGAACATGCCCGCGTTTTCCCGCTTGTATTCCTCTATTTTCTTCTCAACATCCGGCGTCGTCACCTGCTTCAGTAAAGACAAGGCGAGCGGGCACAGTCTGTAGGGCCGGGGAGCCGGGGCTGCCGCCGCCAGAGCCCCGGGGCGGCCAGAGCCCCGACAGCGGCCCCGCTTAGAAACGCCGATATGAAACACCCGAATGCGGGCAGGGTAAAGTAAGAGGGGACACAGAAGGTAATAACGGGCCGCACAAGACGAACACACTCCGCGTTAAACGAAACTTCCCACAAAATCCTCTGGGGTGACCGGGAAGGTGGGACAGAGCCCTCGGCACGGAAACCCCCGAATGAGGCAGCAGCGGCTGCCGTGTGGCCGAGAAAATACCAGGTCGCGACCAGCGGAGGACTCCGAGCAACGAAGCTCCAGGTCGGTAAAGTTTCGGCTGAACAAAGTTTGCAGCTCCGAACAAAAACCAGCGTAACAAAAACGCGCAGAAGTTGGAGTACTGGTATTTTTCTTCGGTAGCCTCGTGATTATAAAATAAATCTAAAAACCAAAAAAAAAAAAAAAAAATCTCCCGAGTGGCAATAGCCTTATATTTGAGCAGCACTCTTATAAAAAATCACCTCTACTCCTAACACGGAAAGGAAAAGTTCGGGCATCGCTTCACTACTTTAGAAGAATCAAGGAGTGGGGGGAATCTAGCAACAACTTCCAATAAAAACTCAAGCTTTTACTTCACTTATTGGGAAAGAAAAGTTAAAGAAGGAAAAGCTTAATGTTGAGGGGGAAAAATTGTCTCTATTATTGTTAGCGCAAAGTTTTCGGTGGCGTAGCTATAAATACACACAGCTCTAGAGCTGAGAGAAAAAGTAAACAGAGCAGGAGAAGGAGCAATAAAGAGACCGACAGAAATACAGGTCGTTTTGCTGCGCTTTCAACGAAAGCAGGGAAAGCCCGATCCAGCCGTGCTGGGTCAGCTCCACCACCGGACCGATCGCGTCTCGGTCCGTCCCGCAGCTCTGAGCTCGCCCGCGCTCCTGCGGGAAAAACGAGCGTGGGGCACGCGGGGCTCTGGAAAGCCAAACACTCAAAAAACCGCCCTTTTTGCCCTATTTTCGTTTGAGATTTTTTTTTAAATAGCATGTCCTTAATTAAAAGTATATTATTGCCAAGAACTCCAACAATATTTTATAAAACCTCAGGAAGTTTGAAAGCAACAGGCGGGGACACGACGGGGGTGCTGTGTCCCATGAGTTTCTGCGCCCACCCCCGGCCTCGCACGGCCCCCCCGGTCCTCCCGAGTGCCGCCGTCCCGACTGTAAACCCCGGTGCCGACCAGCCTGGGCCGTGTCCCGGTCGGAACTCGCTCCCCACCACCGCGACCGGGATTCGGCCGGTTCCGGGCGAGCGGGAGACGCTCACCTTGGGCTTGCTGCCGCCGATGGCCCCCGGCCGGATGGAGCCCGTCTCCTGGTACCTGCAGAGAATTTTGGACACGCAGCCGTGGGACACTCGCAGCTGGCGGGAGATGACACAGGGCCTTATGCCATGGTGGGCCATCTCCACTATCTTGTGCCGGATATGGTTGGGTAAAGGCCTGCCATTGATAAACACTCCTCCGAGCTGATTGACTCTGCCCTGGCCTAGAGGGGTAGAGACTAGAAAAGGAGGGAAGGGAGGCAGGGGGGTAAATGGCGTTAACGTCTCCTTCAGATACTGCTGCGTCTTTTGTTGTTGTTGTTGTTGTTGTTGTTGTTACTGGTTTTGTTGTCGTTGCTTTTCTATAATGCAACTCACCCCCGCCCGCCCCGCCGCGCGCCCGGGGCCCGCAGCTCCCGCGGAGCCCCCGCCGCCGGCCCGGCGAGCAGGGCAGGGAGGCGGCCGTGGGCTTCACCTGTTGCACTCAGCCGGAGCCGGCTTTCAGAGCCCGCCTGACTCCGGCGGAGAAGGGGGAAGCGGTGCGAGAAGGCCGCAGTGTCCCCGGCGGCGTGGGGGCCGGCCCCGGCTCGGCCGCTCCGGGAGCGGCGGTGGGAGCCGCCTCAGCCGCCCGCCCTCCCTCACGCACGGGCCTGGCAGACCCGGCACCGCCGCTACCTTGATTAGGAGCGGCCACTCGCAGCGGCCCGGTGCCGACCCACGGTTCTAGAGTTCCTTTCGATTCCCATTGTTTTAATCCGAATTTAATTTTTTTTCCTAACTTTTCCCCCAACTTTGAGCTCCCCAAACCACCACCCTTCACTCTGCTAAGAGAGCCGGGGCCGGCTGCGTTGCCGATCTCCCGGTCGGCTCCTCTCGCTCGCGGGACGGGCCGCTCGCAGGGTGCGAGGCCGGAGCCGCCGGCTGCAGCGGTCCGAGCCGTGCCCGTCCTGGGACAAACCCTGCTCTGACAGTCCGCGGAGAAGCCGGGCGGCTGTCCTGGGGTCCTCCGTGCGCCAGTTCTGGCGGGGCGGGGGGGCCGCTTTGTTCCGGAGTCCCAGCACGGAATGATTATCCCTTTCCCGACCGGGAGCAGCATAGGCGCGGCCTTACCTTCCAGCGGGAACCCGCTGCGGGGATAGTTCTGCCCGGCCCCGGGGCGCATCATCCTGGGGACAGCTCCGGCCAGAGTTGTCATCGCAGCGGCAGCGGCCGGCAGGGTTATATCCAGGTGAGGGCTGATCTAGGGGAGACCCGCGCTGTCAGCGGGCCGCGCCGAATCAGGAGCGGTCCCGGAGGGGGTGGGGGATGCCGCCGAGGGGCGGGGAGGAGGCAGCTCCGCCGCTGCCCCTTTGTCAGTGACCCGCGCTGCCCCGCACCGGGAGGGCAGGGGCCGGGCCGGAGCCCCGCCGGGCGGCGCGGCTGGGCGCGGGGAGGGCAGGCGGGCGGCAGGGCGGGGGGCNCGACGGCGGCGCGACCGGACCGGCACCGCGCGGCTCGGCTCGGCACCGCGCGGCTCGACACGGTAGGGCAGGACACGGCACGGCCCCCCGCTGACCCCGCGGGCAGAGCCCTGCTGGACCTTTTCCCCGCAAGCAGAGGGCGGCCGGCGACAGGGATCTGCTCGGTACCCCGACGGCCGCCCCAGCCCCGGGAGAGAAGCACCAACCGAGCCGGCCTGGACATCGCACCTCTCAGGACCCCGTGTCACTGAGGGACTCCGCGGGACAGCTCCCGCCTGGCTGCCACAAAGCGCTTTTCTCCTGGTTCCGCTCCCCGAGCACCAGCGGCGGGATAGGGGCTACAACCTTTTTCATTTTAAGGAAAAAATGCTTCTTCCTTCATTCTTGCGTTTTACTTATTTACTTTGAACCGAAATCTCTCTCCGTCCAGAAGAAACATCTCTGGAACAAATGGCGCTCACGGTTTTGAGAGCAAGAGCTGCCAGTGAGATCTCCGTGGGGATGTCTGCTTTTAAAAACCGGTGGGACAAGGGTATCCCTGCGTTTCACGCGTGTGCGTGAGCGTTTATATGTGTACGGGTGCGAGGCGGTGCATGTTAAAGTCTTACTAACAAGCGTTTGTTCCCAGGAATTTATTGTAGTATTCAAACTAAACTGCTGGAAAAATAAAAGAGGTAAAGTCTGCCTCGGAGCTGGAGTGCCCACAGCAGGATATGACGCCAGGAGTGTTGTAAAGACTGTCTGTCCTTAGAGAAGGTACCATTGTGCACGGCCTTTTATTTATAACTTGGTAAGTGCCAGCAAACTCGCCTCCTTTACACTCCGAAGTGCCAGCCCGGCTTTCCACAGGGCTCTTTATTTGCAATCGTCTATTCAGGAACTGTCACTCCCGAGCTTCAAGTTATTCAAGACCTTAATCAATCAAAAGGATGAGAATCGCTCAGGTTTCTTCCTTTGAAATGAAGGGGGAAAATGTTTTCTGGGCTCCCAGTCCGCGTTCCCTTTACGAGCCGGACGATCGTTGCGGGACCGGGGCCGGCCCCAAGGTGGGAGGGGTTCGCGTTATTTAGGCAGAAATTGGGAACCTTAATAGTAAGCGAACCAGCCGCCGAGGGACCGGCAGCAGCACGGCGCGGCCCCCGGGGAAAATCGGAGTTTGCGTCGGGCTCTGCTCCGCAGGGGGGGCGGACGGGTCCGCAGAAGAAGCGGACTCTGGCCCGTGGTCCCTCTCTCTCCCCACGCGCCTGCCACCAAACCGAGTGGTTTCCCTCGCTTTCAAATGCACACAAACAGATCCAAATACCAGGTGCTGCCCAGGAACGCTCTCGCACCCCAAGGAAGAGGCTGGCAGGAAAAGTTCGCGCTCAGTGAAAGTGAACTTTCTGCACGTATTTCACAAAACATTTTTCACAAAGAAAGTATTTCTACAAACACCCCGGTGACCGGAGCTCTGGGAAACCCGTTAGCGAGCCCTATGTAAACCCAGCGCCGTGAGAGCCGGGCCGAGCCGGGCGGCGGAGCGCCTGCGGCAGCCGGGGAGCGCCCGGGCCCGAGGGGCGGCAGGAGCCGTGCGGCCCGAGCCGTCGCTCCACAAACCACGCCGCGCCACTCGCCAGGCGCCTTTTACTGGAGGGAGGAAGTCCGTAGAAGTGTTATTTAAAAAAAGAAATGAAACTCCTTAGAGTTTAATTCTCGCTTGGAACCCCGCGGCGGGGAGCAGGGCCGCACGCAGCGCGCCCGGCGCTAACAGCATCCCCGTGGCCACCTCACTCCCCACCGGTACCACTGCGGCTCCGAGCACGGGAGCAGAAACCCTTCCTAGCCATCGCGACGGGTGCCATTGTGATGCTGCGGGCAGTAATCCTTGTCCACGCGAGGAGGGGTGCGAACAGGGACTGTCTCGGCCCCTCACCCGCGGAGGAGGAGGAGCGGAGCCCCTCATCCCGGCAGGAGAGCCAGCCTGGGCAGTGTTTTTCAGCTGCTTCCCTCCTCTCTTAACGACGCGCCTTTGTGAGCGTGCCGCGTGTTTTTGCACGGAGCCAGCGTCGCGCCCGGGGCCACCTCGGCAGGCCCACCCCGTGCCGGCCCTGCCACAAACCGTCTCGGGAGCTCCGGAGCCGCCGCTGCTCCCGGCGATCGCTGCCGGCCGGGGGTCGGGGCCGGGGCAGGGGCCTGGACGCTTCCCCCGACAGGGCTGGCGGTTCCCGCAGCTCCGTTTGCCCGTTCCGCGCCCGGCCCCGTGGGGCTGCCGTGGCCCCCGCCACCCCAGCGCCTCCCCGCAGCCTCAAAGCCGAGCCACGCTTCCCCAGGACAGGCTCCCGGGCCGGGCTCGCGTGGGCGGCAGGGGTAAGCGGTGTGACACCCACCTAGTCTCGCCCTCGCCGTCCTGCGCTACCAGACACCGAGTGCCCCGCGATGAATCAGCCTCATCTTCCCGCACGAGAACTGTGAAAAATTCAAGGCAAAAAGATTAGGCACGAATGCCTGGCCCCGCTCCTCCCTCCCCTCCTCGCCCCCACCCCCATATTACAGTCCTTTGGGCCAGCAGAGATGATTTCACGGTTTTCCAGTGGAAATAGCTAAAAACGCTCCTGCTAATTACAGAGCTCTTCCAGGCCAGGTGCACTTTTAATTGGATTAGTAAGTGCTCTATATTAAACCTGCAGCACATCAAATGGACAGTGAAAATTAGAGCTATTAAGAACACAGGCAATCATTTCTGAACGATAAACAGTGTTGGTCTCCCCTCTATTAGAAATAAATCAATTATACTGTTTCCGGTTTTGTGTGCACAAATTCATTTCTCATACGGGTTTCGAAGCGGAGTCCCCGGCTATTTCCGAGGGAGGTGGAGAGGAGACTACACAGTTTGATACCGAGAAACATGTGCTTGGAGGGGAAAGGAAAGGAAAGGAAAGGAAAGGAAAGGAAAGGAAAGGAAAGGAAAGGAAAGGAAAGGAAAGGAAAGGAAAGGAAAGGAAAGGAAAGGCAGAGGGGAGAGAAGGAGAGAAGGAGAGAAGGAGAGAAGGAGAGAGAAAGCCGAGGACAGAGTAGGAGAGAAAGAGAGAAAAAGAGAAAGAAAACCGAAAGGAAAGAAAAGAAATAAAACCGAAAAATACCAGCACTAAAAACCCTAAGAAAGAACGAAGGAAGTCAAAACTGGCATAATTATTGAGTATGGACGCCTGTAATGCTGTTTCGTACTCCACGCTGTCCTCGCCATAAACACCTAAAAAAGAAACCTCTGGGTTTGGGGTTCCGGCCGAGCAAACCCCTCGAGGCTGCCCGGCTCAGCTTCACCCGCTGCCTCATTGCTTTCCCTTCGCACAGGTTTCCCTCTTTCCCCCTCGCACAGAGCGAGCGGGTGTGTGCGTTTGGGGGAGCCTCTGCCGCCCGCTCACAGCCTCCCGGACAGGGCAGAGGCCGAGAGCTGCTGCCCGCCGGCGGGGCAGAGGAGCATGTGCCCGGCGGGTTGGGGAGCTGGGCTTGCGGGGCTGCGGGCTTCCAGGAGCCGCTGTCCCGCCCCGAGCGTGTGCTCCGCGTTAGGAGGGTCCTTCCCCGCCGCAAGCCAGGCATGAGGGCATGCGAGCGCTGCCCCGGACCGGAGGCGCGTTAAGCCAAACCGGTATCGATGTGCTCGGACGAGAGTGACCCCCGTAGGACGGCGAGTTGTAAAATGCCACAGAACAGAAACTTCAGTACTGCTCAAGTAATTCGGCGTCAGTGTAATACGAGCGGTTACTGAATCCCCTGCTTCGAGAGGGGCGCGATTGGGAGTATCGAGGGTGGTGGCACGGAGAAGCGGGGCAGGTAGGGAGGCAGCAGGTGGTGGCATCCCGCGACACCCCGCCGGCGGCCACAGCGACAGGCAGCTCCGTGCAGCCCGGCGTCACTCTCAGAAATAAGCTCCGCCACAGAGCCCTCCGATGAAAGCCGCTCCGCACCCTGTTTTCGCACACCACCCCTCCCCGTTTAGGGACCCGGAGGTGTCCGGGGACATTATTCGTGGAGCCGGGCGCTGTGAGGGAGGGAGCCCCGGCGCCGTGCTCTGGGGCAGGCACCCGGGAAGCGCGGCAGTGGGATCGGCAGGACGCTTCCCCGGTGGCCAGGCTGGGAGGGAACCAGCCTTAGCAGAGAAGGGAAAAGTACCCGCTCGGACACCTTCCCCGGCCCACAGAACACCGCGCTGCGAGGGCAGCGGGCTGCCCGAGCCCGCAGACGCCGCCGCCCCGGAGAAACCCGGACCGGGGACGATGCCCTGGGAAGGCCCGAGCAGGCGGTGGAACGGGCAGGAGGGGCCGGCGCCTGGGCTGGAACCTGGGCCCAAGGCCCAGCAATTAATAGAGACAAGTAGCCTAAAGATTAATTATTTTTAGTGAGAGTTTTGGTTTGTTTTGGGCTCTTTTTTTTGGTTGTTTTTCTTGGTTTTTTGGTTGTTGTTGTCGTTTTGGGGTTTTGTTGTTATTTTTGGGTTTTTTTTGTGGTGGTTTTTTTTGTTTGTTTGTTTTTGGTTGGGTTTGGTTTTGTTTGGTTTTTGTTTTTTTGGTTTTTTTTTGTGGCAGAAATATAACACTATTTGGCAAAAAAAGAAATTACAACAAAGGGCCGGGGAGATTAACATTTGGAAACTTATGAAATGTAATCTGCATATCCAATTGATTCCCAGCATATCAGTTGAAAGGATAAAGATGCGTATCTCCATGATGGATATTGCATTAATAGGCACATAAATAAAGGTTGAAAAGTCATCACTGAAAGCTTTGAACCTTTTTCCATCGCTTTTATGCCCCATCCGCACGTTTCAGCACCATCTTTTTTTTTTTTTTTCTTTTTGAGTTGTTACGTTTTCATTAATTTACAGCCACAGCACGCCTGGCAGTCGGAGAAGAGGCAGCTCAGTACTGGAGGAGGGTCTGCAGCAGGCCAGGAATAGGGGACAGAACATCCTCGATCCCCCGAGCCGAGTCCGGACCACTCTCGAGCTCCACTGACCGGGCCGAGGGGAAAGGAGGGCACCTGCCTGTGCGACTCCTAAGGAAGAGTTTCCTCCGGGGGCTCCATTCTCGGGGATCGCCTGTGCCAGCACCACGGACGGAAGAGAAATCTGGAGGGTAACGGCAAAGTGTTTCCGTGGTGGGAAGATCCGAGGTAGAGCTCATCTCAGGGCCCCGAAGGGAGCTGCGAGAGGGAGCAGACCAACGTCCAGGCGGTGGGAGGTGAAGGGAAGGGCCGAAATCCATCTCCCCGTAAGCGGCCAGGCTGCCCGTGGGCGAGGGCCGCCCTCTGTCTCCCTGTAAACGGGCAATAAATACAACATGTATCTCACTAACTCCTCACCTTTCTGATTACTACCAGATCCTGCAGTAAGCGATACTACAGCTGCCGCTCCGCACTGACACGTGCCCCCCGAGCCAGGACGGGGCTACATCTGCGCTCCTGGGGCTGGCAGCGGCTGCGGGCTACGGGCCCGGCCCGCAGAGCCCGGGGGCTCCTGCCAGCGGGCCACGGCGGCTGCGAAGGGACGGTGCTTCCCTGCGGAGGGACGGGAGGAAAAGGCGGTGTAACGC
Organism: Irena cyanogastra; assembly: GCA_013397155.1. Classification (NCBI taxonomy): domain Eukaryota; kingdom Metazoa; phylum Chordata; class Aves; order Passeriformes; family Irenidae; genus Irena; species Irena cyanogastra. The sequence goes on from VWZV01014315.1 coordinate 1,150,519, forward strand.
ATTCATTATGACTTTAAAGATCACCATGGAGTTTCGGTGCACCTCAGAGAGCGGCGGCAATGCCCCGCTGTGTCCCCGCCGGGAGGGCAGGGCAGGGCCGGGTCCCCGCGCACAGCGGCCAGTCCCCTACGGAAACGCGCCTTTCCTTCCCCACCTCCTCCGCAATTAACGGCCCCATTTCACAACGAAGCGTCTAATCCTTGTTAATTACTGCTAAAAACACCAGAGATTATTAATTCCAGCAGTGTCACAACGGATTTCCACCGGGAGTTTTACTGCAGCAGAGACCATGAGGCTCTAGGACCCCGAAGCTCGGGCCATCAGATACATTTGCCTGCGGGACAAGGGGTTTGCACAGCGGCTGGAGAAACGCGGAACACCCGTGGCCCTGCGCGACCCACTCCGGGTCTGCCAACAGAGAGGCACCGGCAGGCACCCACCACTCCATCCCAACGGTCCCAAATGTCTCCTGGGGCATTCTTACTTCCTTCCCCGCTTCCTCGCCCTCCATCCAATACGAGTGAGCCAGGAATTAACGATATTAAGGGAGAAGCGGCCCTTCTAGCACAGACATTGAATTCATTAATCGGTATTTTGCCCACAGCTATATGATTTCATCGCTTATTCTTTAAAAGATTAACTGAATTAAAATTTGGGAAAGGATAAGCAGAGTGAAAAAGAGAGAAAATGAGAAAGAGGGAAAGAAAGAAGGAAAGAAGAAAATAAGGAAAGAAGGAAAGAAGAAGGAAGGAAAGGAGAAAAAAGAAAGAAATCACGAAGGAGGAAAGGACCGGAGAAGGGTCTTGCCGGTGCCGGGGCTGCGGCTGTGCCCTCCACCGTGCGAGAGGGCGAGTCCCGGAGCTGTGGCAGCGGGCAGGAGGCGGCCAGCTCCAGCCCCCGGCTCCATGCCCCGGCTCCAGCCCCCGGCTCCATGCCCCGGCTCCATGCCCCGCTCCATGCCCCGCTCCATGCCCTGCTCCAGCCCACGGCTCCATGCCCCGCTCAATGCCTCGCTCAATGCCCTGCTCCAGCCCCTGGCTCCATGCCCCGCTCAATGCTCTGCTCCATGCCCCGGCTCCATGCCCCGCTCAATGCCCTGCTCCAGCCCCCGGCTCCATGCCCAGCTCCAGCCCCCGGCTCCATGCCCCCCTCCATGCCCTGCTCCAGCCCCCGGCTCCATGCCCCGCTCAATGCCCTGCTCCAGCCCCCGGCTCCAGCCCCCGCTCCCTGCAGCGGGTACTGCCCATCCCCGAGCGGGGCCGGGGGCCGGCTGATGCTGCTGTTTTACCTTCTCCTTCCCCGCCACTCATCCCACGGTGGAATACGGGGATCCCGCTTCACAGCTGCCGTCAGCGCCAAGCGCTCACCTCCGACGCCAGAGCATCACTGGGTTAAGCAAACCACAGCGGGGCAGGCACAGAGCGAGATGTGGAGCTTCGGGGCGCTTCCAGCACCGGCCCGCGGGCACCCCGGGGGGCAGCTCCCCGGTCACAGCTCCCGGAGCGAGGGGAGAGCTGGTGCTCGGCCTCGGGCCAAAATTAAACAACTGCCCACAAAAAAAAAAGAAGAATTTAGGGTGTTCGTTTGTTGGTGGGGTTTTTTTGTTTGTTTTGTTTGGTTGGTTTTTTTGTTGTTGTTGGTTTTTGTTGTTGTTGTTTTTTTTTTTGGGAGGGGGCAACAGACCCAATTAATATATGGGCTAATAGTATTAGCAATCATTACCAAAGACAGACTTTTCCCTCCCCTTCAGAAAGAAAGCAGAAGGAAATTCCAAGCTAGAATGTCACCTATTTTCCGAGCAATGTTGATACTTACATAATGCAGGGTGATCTAAATTTATCCTCACATAAAAAGGTTTGTCACCTAACTAGAATAGTGTGTTTACTATTTTACAGTTTCATTTAATTTACTTGGAAGTTTTCAACACTTCCAGGGGTTTTTTTGGTTTTTTTTTTGTTTTTTTGTTTGTTTTGTTTGGTTGGTTTTTTTGTTGTTGTTGGTTTTTGTTGTTGTTTTTTTTTTTTTTTGTTTGTTTGTTTTTTTTCACCGAGGAATACTTTCTTTCTCCTAATATTAACTGTCCAACTAACAAGCCCTTATTTTCCACATGGAAACCAAGCTAGCATTATTATTCATCATCATTTTTTCTAAGTCCTAAAAAGTTTCATTCCTCTCATTTTAAAGGAAAGCAAATTTTGATCTTCATCTCTCTCTTTACTCCTCAAATTTCACTCTTGAAAACACACAATTAAACAAACAAACAAAACCTCAACCTCAACCAAAATACAAATGCTGTTGTTGCTATTTATTATTAATAAAAATATCACAAATAATAACTAAAATGGATTTGTTAATTTTGCTAAACAATCAAACAGCTTAAGGGTAGGATGCGGAAACATAGCTTACATCTAGACTTGTAATGAGATGAAGTCTAAAATTGAGGTTTCCTGATGAATCAGAAGTAGGTTTGGGGGAGAAAAAAGAATAAGAATAATTCAAGCTATTCCCCTCAAATTTCATAATCCAATGAGACTAATCAACCTCATGGTATTTGATTACTGTAAAAATCTTCTTAAAACAGCTGAAATATTTCTCATTTGAAGCTGTTTGTTAGAGATTATGACCACCTTGATGCCAAATCTCTCAATCTGCATGACATGTGAGCAGCACGCCTGAGACAGCTCAGAGGCTGAGCTGTGAAGCCGGTTTCAGACCCAGGTGTTTTCAGTAAGAGCAGATACAGGCAGCAGGCCAACACTGCTCCTTCCCCGAACACAAGCAAGAGTATTTTATGCTACATTGATCAAAGATCAGTGTAGTTGAATGTGTCTAGTATGAATGTATGGCTCCCCTGTGACACAAACCATATTTCGTTCATGCAGCTGAGGCGTTTCTTCCAGCTATCTCCATTTCTACATGCACCTGGATAAAATGTGAAAGCAGGGAAAGTTGCAGGATTTTCTAGCTTTAATAAAAGTGAGCCACCCAATTTAAATATCCTTCAGAAACATTAGGAATCGTTGCCATGAAGAACCCATTGTTTCCTTGACCCGTTTGTAAATGAAGGGAACACTTGTACTGTTTGTGTGAAGATTTTGCACCAAGGGACAACTGACAGGGAGCTGCCTCTGATGTGGTTTAAATGAGAAGAGACGATCACAAGCAAATATAAACATTTATCTTTTTTTCTTTATCTTTTCTTTATTTTTTTTAGATTCTTTGGCAATATAACATGATTTTAAAAAATCAACTAACCTGCAGGAAAGCTTCTCCTCTAGACTGGTAGAACAGACAAGGACAGAACAGTTACAAAACATCCATAACACAGGAGGAAAGAGCCATTGAATCAGGAGGGTTTAGGTGCACACAAGGAGCTCTGACAAAGTCAGACACATTTAATTTCAATGAATTTTAGGCTCTCAATTTTGTGTCCATAAACATATCTCACAGCATATTAATAACAACTGCACTGTTTGTGCTTAAGTTGGTGGGTCAGAGATGGTTAAAAACCATTCCTCTGGACACACTCATGTTTAAATATTGTCTTCTCCAGCAAATTAAAATTTAAATTAAAATTTTCAGTGAAGCAGAGAATACACTGTTATGGGAAAGAGATGGGATTGTACCAGCCATGAGCATGAGCAAGGGCACTGCCACAGCCCTTCCCTTGGGATTCACCAAGACCACTGCCCTAACAAAGCTGTTACCCCAGGTGTGAATGCACACAGCACACCTACAGAGAAACTGCACTTCACACACACTTCCCACTCCCACTCCCTGGGCTTCTGTCTGTTTGCACAACCAGGACAGCCAGCTGGAAGAGCTCTCCCACTTCAGTGAAATCGTTCAGCAGGGTAGGATTGAAACAGGGAATCCACATCAAGCCTGTAATTATACCTGTACCTCTCAGCCCGTGGTGACTGTCTGTGTGCAGAAACTCCCTCTGCCATCGCACATAAAAGGTGTTTTATACGAAGTGTTACACACAGCGAGCTACCTTGGGATGCAAGCCTTGAAAACAAACCCTGTGAATGGTGATTTGAGCTACAGAGAAAGGGCATTAAGGTAAGAAGCAATAATATTTCCATTGCAGTTGTCCTTCACCATATTTTAAGAATATTTTTTTATACTACAAGGAAAAAATAACAGAAGTTTATTCTTTTCTGTTATTTGAAGTATAAATGCAGACAGAAACTCACTTTTCAGAGTAAGATGGTTAAGGTTCTCAGCCCATAGTACTGTGATTAATCATGCTTTTCAAAATATGCTTCCAAAACGCTGTCTCAACCCAGACAAAATTAGGTGGGAGGCAAACTGCCAGTCACTTCAGGAAATACAGGTCATTGCTCTAATTGGAGGGATGTTCAACCCAATACCCACTGCTGTTAGCTACTTTTTTATTATTTGGCTTTGTGCTAAATTTCAAATTATCGTAAACACGAGAGTAACTGCTATGTTGCTTTTTGCATGATAAAACAGAAAATTTTATCCACAAACAGGCCTTTTAACCAACCAACTAGATAGTATTGCTTCTGTGCATTTATGAAACACTTCAGTGTTTTTCTCAAACCTGCCTTTCCAAGATGAACACCCACCACTATATAAATGAACATTGTGTGACTCTTCACTTGATTCTTCCACTTTCTGGCTTGTGGGCTAGTGGTAAAAAAAGGAATAGAATTTCTTCTCTGCAACTGTAGGATTTATTAGAGACACTTTCAAAGGAGAGAGCAGAAATAACTGTGTCACTGAAGGTACTGGATTAATATTAAAAACATAATTGTTTTTAAAAAACTGAACTCTCAAGCACAAGTTATACAGAAGGTCAGCATTAAAGAAACTGTGGTAGTGATCGCCTCAAAGCACCCCCACATGTTGTCAAAGGCAGAAGCTGCCCACAAATAGCACACACTGATCTTTCTCCTGCTCTTTGGTCCAGTGAGAACTTTCCTCCAGCAGTAGCTGCCGCCTGTCCCAGGTGAGATAGAAAAGCCCAGTTTGCAGCTCGTGATCACTCACCCAGGTTGTGTGTTGATTATCTGGGTTCTGCCCTCCTGTTTGTCTTTCCTTCTCTTGATCTAATACGACTGATGCCTGGCAGCCTATTCCAAATCTCAAACTTCACATTTGATCTCCCCATTTGGAGTCCAGTACGCTTCAGTTAGGCAGAGGAACTGGGGATTATTGCCACAAAAATGCTAAGATCTTCAGGCACAACAGGAAACTGGATCTTTCAGAGTTCACCCAGACTCTGATCGTGGAGAGGTCAAAAAACTGCTGAGAAAGCATTGGGCCTTTGTTTCTTTTCTTGCTGTTTCCATTCCTTGTGCCCCAGACTGGGTAACACAAGAAAATACTGCACAGTAGGGAAAAAAACCAAAAAAACCCCAAAAAAAGACCCAAAAAAATTGAGCACAAGAAAAAACCCCAGCCAGCAGCTTGTATTTCCCATGATTTCTCTCATGGTGTTGTGGATTATCCTGTCTTCCCTGCTTTCCCACAGCGTGCCCCAAAGTGACACTTTTTCTGCAGGATGTGTGGATTGTGTGACTGATGCACACTCCTGCTGCATATCTCTGTGTGGTTTTAAACAACCAGAACACACTCTTTCAGTGCTGTGACTGAAAGAGCTACAATAATAAAACACCACCAGCCACATAGATTTTATCTTTCTGTATTTTTACTTAACTTTTTTTACTGAAACTTGAGCAAAGTTTGGCTTTGGACAAGCAATCTGTATACTTAAAAGAACCTAAAATACAAATATAATGCTGGGATTCTACAGTAGCCAGAGATTTACACTATGCATGATTTTTTCTGACTGGTACTGTGACATGGATCCAGACTAATGCTCCTGAAACCAGTGGAGTTTCCCAAAATTTGTCTAAGTGGAGAGAAGGATTTGGCATAAGATCAGACTGTCCATTTTAATTTAGCTCTGGTATATTTTTAAATATATGGGTAAGAACCTGATATGTAATATGATCATTCAATGTGAATAAGCCTGAAAATCCTGTTTAGGCCTGTGATCTTCAACTTTTTGTAATGTGCCAACCTCTAAATGCCTTCAAGTTGATCCTCACACAAAAGATTTAAGTTTCTGATGATCAATTTGCTTTTCTTACTTACCTTTCACAGCTCTTTAAGTAGTCCATGGATCCCAGCTGAAACCATTGGTTTAGTCAAAATGGCAAATACTGTTTACAGAGAGAAGGCAAGAATAAAACTGTGACGTGGAAAGTAGAGAAAAAGATGGAGTACACTTACTCCTTACTGTAATGAGTGTTCCAGCTCCACAACAGCTTCCGTGGGACAGCAGCTCCTACACACATCCCCACACAGGAGGGAGCTCACTGGTGTGCTGGCAGCACCCCTGGCACACCCCAGCAGCTCCCTGCAGCCAAAGCCTGCAGGACTAAGGCTAAGTAAAGGAAAGAACTGTGCAGGGAGCTCCAGCTGAGCTCCACGAGCACTCAGAGCTACCTCTGGATGCCCACGAGACAGTCAGAGCAGCAACGCTGGCTGGGCTCACCTGAACTGCAAGGAACAGAGCTCACCTGGCTGAACAGAAATGCAGATACACACACTGCATTTGCAGGAGAAGCACAACAAGGGAAATCATATATTGGTGCATATGATGTACACATGTACATATTTAATATATTTATTTTTCTTAGAAAACATTGCTGCTGTTTATGTCCATTAATTTACATATATTTATTCCTACTACAGTATCATTTACAATAATACTTTCACTTCTATAGCACCTCCTCTTCAAGGATCTCCAATTGCTTAAAAACATTAATAAATAAAGCCTCACATCTTGCCTGTGAGGTAGGTCAATGCTATTATCAAACTTTACAGATGCATTAACTGAAGAACAGAGAGGTTAAGGCCCAAATTTTCAAATATTCGTACCTGAAGTCAAGCACCTAAATTCTCATTTAGATGCTTAAATAAAAGTCTTGTGATTTTCTTTGGTGCAGAACATCTACAACTACTGCTGAAGTCAACAGGGGCTAACGGCCAGGCCTGATTTTAGGAGGCATAACCTTTTAGACAGCTAACGAGCAACTCCAAGTTGGAAAACACTGGTGTAAATACATGAATCTCGGTCAGAGCACAGCTGATCCCAGTAATTTATCTCCTCAGGGCCTTTATATTATGATATACAACTTTAAAAGGCTGGTGCGGATCTTTTTCAACAGACATAAGTGACACAAAAATCATCTACTGTTTCCACAAACTGCGTCCATCATCAGAGTCTGTACAAACACTGCTTGGTTTGTGGGGTTTCTGGGGTGTCAGGGGGTTGTTTTTCACACACCTGTGATAATCAAGACATTGCACAGCACACATCACTTGTGCAGTCATAAAACACAGCACACATCTTCACCTGCTGTCTTTACATTTCTATAGAGTCAGTTTCTTTGCACTTGTGATAAACAGAAGTGGTCAAGTAAAGGTCTATTAAGAGGATACTTGTCAGAATATCATGCAGACAGCTTGCAAAATACACATACTGAAAGATCACTTTTAAAATTCTTGAATTCTTAAGCACGAAAATAATTACCTCATTCCATTACAGTACTGTGTAGAAACACGGAATAAGCAGCATTATCTTATTCCCAATAGAACAGATTAAAACAACTAATTAAGTTTAAAAAATTCAGGCACCAAATGAATTATCCTGCAACATAGAACAGTATCTATACAGAGTGCTCTCCTTAATATACTACAAAACCAGCTGTATGGCAATGTTTTTCCATTTCACATTATGAACATCTCGTCTCATTTCCAAGACACCTTTGATGTTCCAGCCTCATAGAACAAAACTGTTTTCTACTGTCTGTTACAGAAACTCCCAACACAGAAGATAAACTTACCGAGAGGGAAAACACTGTCTTACTACAGCTACCTCGACCGAGTTTTCAATCACAAATCACACTACTGCATTCCACTTTTACAGTGATGCTCAAAGTCCATACTTTAATGTGGGCTCCCCTCATCGCATAAAAATTGAAATCAGTGGCCAGTGAAATATTAATCCCTATGACAGGAGGCTCTTAGCTCTATTTTAGAGCTCCATTAATTAAATAATCTTCCATAAATTGTTGTAAGTGTTCAATGTAGTGTTTCAGTCTCCCACATTAAATTAGAATTTCAAAGAATTAAATAATACAGCTTATTTTAAGCAACCATCACAGGGCTCAACAGCCTTCTAATAAAATTATAATGAAACCATACTCAGTACACTGTAGGAAACCTTGGCCCAGTCTCTTTTAAGATAATACACTTCTGTTACAGCTTCTTCTATATGTTAACTTGTTAACGTCATAAAAGGGAAAAAACAAAGCGCATTTCACATCGTGTTCCTGTTCTGCTCTTAACCACAGTGAACTTCTACAATTATCTTCCAGGTGGGGGCAACAGTAAGCCAGTTTTCTTTAATCGCGATGGTGTCCTTCTGCATCAGGAGCTCGGCACCCGGGGACGCGCTCCCGCAAAGGCGGGGACCGCGCACATCCCGAGCTCCAGCTCCGCAGGGAGCCCCTTCCAGCCATCTCTGCCGGCAAGGCGCGCCCTGCCCTCCCTCCTGAGCGGCCGGACCCTCCGTGACCCCTCGCCGGGTCACCCTGCAGTCCATCCCCACCGCCTCGGGCTGCGCCAGTGCCGCAGGGCCCACCGTGACACCGGGCCGGCCGCGGGGTCGGCGCTCGCGGCAGAGCCGGCACCTGTCCCCCCGCCCCGCCCGTGCGCTCCCCGGCCGCTCGGGGCTCCCCCCGGCCGGGGCTCCCGGAGCAGCGGCCGCGCTGTCCCCGCTCCGCCGG
>VWZV01014315.1:1160063-1253266 GCA_013397155.1 Irena cyanogastra
CGCGGTGCGCGGCGGCGGCTGCCGTGCCGCTCTCCTGCCCGCCTGGCGCGCGGTGCGGTTGGGCACGGCACGGCACGGAACGGCACGGCCATGCGGCGCGGGGCCGCTGCCGCGGCGATGCCGGTCCCAGCGCCTCGTTGCTGGCTCGCCGGCGGGGGGCGCCGCCGCAGCACGACCCGGCGGGGCTTGGTGCTCTCCCGCAGTCCCTCCGCCCTGCAGCGCTGCGGGGAACACGCCTGGGTACCTGCCGGGCAGCCTTTTAATCCTGAAATGCATTTCTTTAAAGCGTTCTGTTGATTTTAACAGTTGACGAGGGTTCCCCACTGTCAGTGTGCTTTGGGATCCGCAGTTACCATGACATGACACTCGTTAGGCACGAACACGGCAGATGAAGGGTTAATATGGGAAGGCAGGGTGACATCTCTTTCATACACCGCAGGTCACAGGCTAACTGATGTTTTACTGCTTTTCGGAAAGAACATTTTGTGCACTGTGATTCTCGTTCATTGTGTGCACGCTGAAAAATAAGAGGTATTTAATTCCAGAAGCTGGAGGCCGAAGGAGCTGCAGATGCTGTTATTTACATCCTGACATTGCTATGCAATTGAGAGCTTTTGCCCGGTTTAATGAAAAACCATCCAAACAGTGAGATGTCCATAGCTGGTAATGTTATATGTTAAACAACCTGACAGATTTCACTACATCCAAGTCTGCACTGTGCCATCAGGGAAGGCTCTGGAGAAACTCTTTTATCTTCAGGTGTAGCAGAGGCCATAACAGTGATTATTTCTCTCTGTAGTTCTGAGGCTAGCTCTAGGCAAGTAAGGCCTGTGTTTCAGGTACGCTGCATTGCCTTGCTGTCTTGGGCACATCAACTCTGGACTGAGAGCTGTGGCATCTTGGATGCCTTCTCCCCTCCTCTGCCATGGGATATGCTGCATCAGGCGTGCTTCACAGCAAATGCTGAGGAAAGCTCTCTCCTTCTCAGTGCTGTCTGTGCTAGGAATTTGTTCTTCAGCTCTCCCAGAATGAGAGCCAATTCTTGGAGAGCCAAATAAAGTGGGGGAACCATTGTGTAGAAAGATGGACTTGTTGGGAAGATAAAAAGCAACTTATTTGTAAACTGTGATGACAGATCTGATGATTGTCCTAGCAAAAGAGGGAGAATAGCTTAGCTTTGCATAAACTGAAATCATGGGCTAAAGTCAAACAGTGAAAAGTAGGAATGTTCTCTGTACAGAGAGACCTTGTTTTTATAATTATCTTAAGAGATGTTTTTAAATCGTTTAAAAATGTTTGTATCTCTAAAAAAAAGGAAGGAGGTGACTTTTGCTGTCACTGTCCATAGTGTGCAGCTACTCAGCCTGTGGAGTCAGAAATTACCCTTTCTTAAAGGCCCACACTGGTTTGCAACCTCAGAGCCAATCTGCCTGATGAGTTTGGACTTCTTCATCTAACTCTGGTAACTTCCTTTTTTAAAACGAAATCTCATTGTACTTACTCAGGCATTGTTGTATTCTAAAATGTAAGTTTCTGGTAGTTTGTCTATTTTGTTTTTGTGGAGTTTTTGTGGTTTTTTTTTTTTTTTTTGGTGGGTTTTTATTTTGGTTTGATTTGGTTTGGTTTTTTTGCTTGCTACTCTTTCCCAGCTAGCATTATCTTCCTATTTAATTAGTTCACTGTTAAAAGATGTCAGATTATCCCTGGCACCGCCCCTTTCTTTAATATTACTGCCACTTTCATAACCCTGCAACCTCCAACAATTTTCAAAACACATGAAAGTCTTCAGATCTGCACAAATATGAATTAATATTTCAAGTACGTATTTTTTGAGGCACTGTATCAAATGCTTTAATAAGGTCCAGATACGTCAGCTGCATTTCTAGTTCAAACTGCTTCTCCCCTGCCTTTTGTATTCTGAGTTTTCTTATCTGATGTATATCTGCCTTGAGGTCAACTGAAACTCCATCTAATAAGTATATGAAAGTCAGCATTGGAAAAGCTTCCTGTAATTCTGGCATGAAAACTACACAGAATAGATGGGGAAGTTGAGCAGAACTGGAAAAATAATAATCATTAAAAACAGATAAATGCAAAATTAGGATTAAATTTACTCTTTTCTTTGCTGAAACTAAGAATGAGGAAAACTGGTGAGTAGTCACAGAAAGATCCTTGTTCAGAGTTACCGCGGTGAGCACAGTGCTGGATAACTCGGTCCCACACCAGCGAGGTTATCCTGTGCTGTGCACTCCCTGGAGAGCATTATTTAGCACAACAGGTAAGGTGCATGGGCCTCACTCCTGGGGAGATGCTGCTTTGTTCTGGAACAGCACAACTCCACCTCTTTGTGTCTCTGGTGGCACTTGCAGGTTCTGTCCCTACCCTCCAGCTGGCACAGGAACTCGTGTGATGGCACGGCCAGTCAGTTCTCGGAGACAATCCAGCTGAACGCTTTTTACTCTTTAAGTGAGTTTTTCTGCTGAAGCAGCTCAGGCAAGCAGGTTGTTGCCTGGGTTCATGAGGTCTGCAGCCAGTGCGAGGAACAATGCCAGAGGCTGTGTGGTCAGGAGAGGAAATGAGGTGGGACCACAGCGCGGTTGATTCACGTACATTTACCTTTCCATGGAACAAAGCCATTAATGATTTCAGCCCTTCTGTCATAGTCCAGCATCCTGTCACGTGGGTATTACAGTTGTGTCATGGCATGGTAGAGTCCAGAGCAAGGCCTGGCAGCCTTATGCTTGTCTCTGCAGGACAGTGTCCCACTGTGGCTCTGGGGGAGGCTCTGGGTCACCAGGCAGGGCGTTTGTGCCACGTCTGCTCCCTGTGACGTGGTGCTGCCCTGGATCCTCGGGCACTGGGACAGGGAGGGTGCCAGCCTGGAATTAAGGGTGGCTTCTTACCTGTATCCTTCTGGTGATTGACCCCATGATTCTTCACAAGCAGAGGAGCTGGACCATGAGTACTGGAAAACACCTCTATGCTGAATTTAAAGACTTCCTAGGCAGGGATTGGAGAGATGAAATATTTCTTTGGATTTTTGGAAAAGTTACCATATTTACAGAGATCCAAATGTATTCTCTCTTTTAGTCACTTTAATGACAATGAATGTTTACTATTTGGATTGTGAGGTTGTAGGGACTGTTTTTTAGTGAGAAACACGTATTAGTTATTGTAAGAAAACCCCAGAAGGTAGCTGAGCTGATTCTGAGGGCTGACTTTTGTCTGGAACATTACAGGAGACTTTGGATGTTATTCAGCAAAAGTTGTGTTAGAAATTCAGAGCAGAAGTGGCAAATAACCCTTACAAAAGACAGATTTTTTCACTTAATCATTCTGCAGCTAGTAAGAATTGATTTTTAGTGTGGTAAATATTGGGCCTGATTTATCCTGTGCTGTGTGTCAGTTTCATGCTGGTGCAAGACTTGGTCTAAGAAGAGCTGTAACAGTTTAAATTAACTCATCACTGAGTAAAGTCCAAAACCTCATAGAGGAATCCTCCTTTTTTTCTTATTGACATACACCCTGCAGCAATAATATATGTTAAGCTGGTTTATTTCCCCAGAAAGTCTGTGTTCTTACACAATAGGTATGTATATATTTACATATTACAATATGTATGTATGTATTTTTCACTTTTGATGGGTGGCAAAAGATATGTCTCATTTTTATGCCCTATCATTGCATAATAGGATGCTGCATCATCTTCTGCTTTCTTCACGTTGACATTTTATTTCATATAAAGTATTTCTGAATAATTTATAATTAAAGTGCTTTTTTACCTTTTCTGTATTGGAACTTCTGTAAAAGCTATTGCATGTTGGTCTATTGCATTCAGTACTGAAAGGAACGTTTATTTTCAATAGTATTTGCAGGCCATTTCAGTGAGCTGAAAAAGAGAAAATGGATTACAATTATGAGCAATTCTACACCAGTCACAGCCATATAAAAATATGGTGCTCTCTTAATGTATATAATAGGAAAGATGCAGAAGCAGATGCCAGAATACAATGATTGACACCACTCTCCCTGCAGAAAAACCTTTCTTGTGTTGTATCTGCTAAGTCCTGTCCTATTTCAATTGCCTCAGGAAATGAGAAAGGTGTGAAAGACAGACCTTCGCTGGCCACTCACCTCTGCTTGTGAGGTCCTGCTTTCTATTTTCTCCTGGGTTAAGCTCTAAGCTTCTCCTCCTCACACAGTGTTGACCTGCAGCCCCAAGCACAGACACTCTCGTTGGCATTAGTCTGATGCCAAATTGTGCAGCAGGTTTATTGGCAATAAAAGGGCGAGGGCTTAAACCTGGGGATGATGCATAATTTCTGATGGGAATAATTTCTTGTTGTTCCCATCCTTGTCTTGCCCATGATGTGTTTTCAGCACATCCCAAATAGGTAACTGCATTACCTTTTGTTAAGAAACGATGAGGAACCATTTGAAATTGTGAGGGCATGTCCAGTAGGTGCATCTCCTTCTCAAACAGCTAAGTTTGAACAGCACAAAGAGATCCCCAGAGCTGTGCTGTCCATAGGAAAGCCAGCTCAGAAATGTTTAAGCTGATGGCAGATGTGGGCTGGCTCTGCAGTTGGGGCAGAGTGACTGGTGTTCCCTGCACACACCTCGGTTTGATCCTGCCCGTGGGAATATCAGGTTGGATTGTTTGGGCTCCAGAGCTGTGCACCCCTGGGTCCCCTGGGCTGCAGAGCAGTGACACACACCAAAGGAGTCCCCATCTCTTGTGGTGTGGCACGTTGTTAATGGCTCCTTGGAGCAGCAACTGTGTTAGGGCAGATCCGCCCTGGGCATTTGCAGGGGTTTTATTAATCTTTTAGAAAACAGTATTTAAATTGGTGCAGTCTTCCAGGTTGGCTGCAGCTTTTGAAACAAATGTATTTGTATAAAATTTACCTTCTCCTACACTAATGGCGCTTCTTCAAACCCTGTGGTGATGATATAACTGAATCAAGAATCCAGGAATTTCATTCTTGGATTTAACTGTTGGCTTTTTGTTGTTGTTTTGGGTTGGTTTTTTTTTTTTTTCAAAAAGGAACAAGTTAAAAAGAGAAAAAGAGGGAAAGCCTCAGAGAGAAGTCTTTTGTTTTAGCCAGCACTGTGTTTTCTGCACTTCAGAATAATAGTGAAAATTTAATCCCATACTGGGTGCTGAATTAGGTGCCACTGTGGGGCTGGCAGAGCCTGTTTGGGCTTGCTTGGAGCAGCAGCCTCTACAAGGAGAGAGATTTCTGCAGAGCAGGGCATTTTTAGATGTGGAACTGCTGTGTCTCAGTGGCACCTTGGGGCTCAAAATTATGGTTATGTTGGCCACAGTAAAGCAGCTGGGTAGGAAAATTTATAAAAACAAGATTAATAATTATTATTAATAGTGATTAGAGTAATTTGTGAATGCCAGCATGGCTATTAGCCCTTGAGCAGTTACATTTTGCTACTCAAATTGTCCTTGCATCACAATGGGATAGTCTATGGAATCACTTTAACAGATTACTTAGTCCTTTGGGACCTCTGTTTAGAAGACACAGTACACATTCCAGTTACTGATTTCATTTCAGGATATCATTGGTAACCTTGAGTTAAAATAGGGATGAAGTGAAATCTCGAGCCAGTGAAGCTGGTTAGGAATCTTTGTCATCAGCTTCAAAGTGGCCAAGTTTTTGTCCTTGAAAATGACAGGGACATTTTTTTTAAGACAGCTTGGAAACAACTACTATTGCTCAGACCACAATATTATGTATATGTGCTTGAATCAATTCAGAATGAGAAACAGATGAAGAATTTGGGAATTTCTTGCATTCATACTATTTCATATATACAGATATTAAAATCATGATTGGTTTGTTTGTTTTGAGCTGAAGTGAACACATGGAAGTTGGTTTGTTTGGTTTTCTTGTGGTTTTTAAATAAACTTTAACATCTTCTCACCAAAAATAGCAAATTTAAACATCACTTGACATAAGCCTAAGACCTTCCTGGGTCTTTGCAACCCTGGAGAAGCCCAGGCCCTGCTTTTAAATGAGGTACTAGTCAGAAAAGCAGAAACCAAGTGCTAGGGGTGAATTAGGCACAATTGTAGATCACAATAGAAAACATTGTTTTTCTGCTGTATCATGTACTGAGCACTGTGTGCCCTTTGGTGCCTTCCCTCTAGGAAGGAAATGTTCAGGCAAGAGCAGGAGGGAGCAGGGCGTGGGGAGATCCTGTGTGTGCAGGAAACCCGGCCGAGCAGGACTCCAGAGCCCCTGGAAGAGCTGGCTTGGAGGGGACACAGAGCAGGCTAAGGGGCTCTGCTGAGCAAGCAAGTGACTCAGACACAGTGGAGAGATCTCCAGCAGTGCAGGGGGATGGAGACTGCCAAGGGGTGCTGCCAGCTCCTGAGCTGGCCTGCCAGGGGTGACCGTCACTCTAGAGGAGAGGGATGTCTGGTTTGTCACTTGGCATGCTCCCGCTGCATTGTCCCTGCTGCTGGCCCACTTCATGGCATTGGTGAGGAAGTCGAGAAGCTTCATTCTAATGGGTTGATTAGATGTTAAATATTTTGTAACAAAACCAGCTAACAGCTGGGATGTCTTTCTGATGGGGGTGAGAACTCAGGATGTAACCTTTGGAGAGAAAACTCTTCAATTAGCTACAAATGCAGTCCTAGCTGAGTCAAGAAAGAGATTCCTTCATCCTAATTTAAAATCTAAATTACATTAATTGAAGAGTGCATGGTTCCTGAGTTTTATGAGTAAGAATAACTGAAAATTGATTAAATTGCCATTTCTTATTCACAATTGTTTTCCCCACAAAAATGTGGACTAAATTTGTAGAGCTGGTAGTAAATGCCAGTTTGGAAAAATTCCACTGGATTCGTTGCAGTTATTCTAGTTGCACCTTCCCTAGCAAGTATAGAATCAGGCCCTGCATGCACAAGTTTTCTACTTTTGGACCTGAGGGAATATAATCAGAATCCAGGCTGGAGTTCCATTCCAGATCAAGCCTTTCATATGCAGATTATGGAATCAGTAAAACCAAGCTTAGTTTGGCAGGGACTTCAAAAAAGACCTTTGGATGATTTTATCAATAACAGAAGAGGCAATTCATTCTTCATGCTAGAAATCAACATACATCTCATTTTAAGGGATGTGATCTGTACTGACTGGGGGTTTTGGTAGAGAGAAAAATACCATATTTGAGAGGATTTTTCTTAGGACCACCTCAGGTCTTTATAAACACTTTTGCCCTCAAAGACTTTATCCCCCAATCTCAGAAACATTTTTTACCCAATGTATTTAGATAAATATTTTTGGTTTATTTATTTATGTTGTCTTGTCTTTTTGACTGCCTAAGGCTTCAAATAAGATTGCAGAAGTTTATCCCAGGTTTCTGTATTAATTCTTCAGGAAGCTTGAACATTGAGTGAAGAGTTGTGGTTTGGATTTGTAGATGCTAATGCAAAAAATCTCCCAAGGAATGCAACTTCTCTCAACCCTTGCACTGCAAGAGACCTCACAGCCACTAAGGAAGGGAGTTAAAACCTGATTTTCTCTGCAGCCATTGCCAGAAAAGCTGCCAGCCACATAGATGGTCCCTGGTGGATGGTCAGCAATCATAGTTAAAAGTTCTGTGTGCTGCCATTGCTTTTCAAAACTGTGTATTCCCCAAAAGAGCACAAAGAAATAGAGAGATAATGGGGTGGGCATGGATGTCTTCTCTAAAACAATCACTGTGTTTCTCAGGTCTTGTTGGCTTGCACAGTGTGTGTGCAAGAGCCACAGAAATGCTGCCCTAACATCCACCCTCCCAGCCAGAGGCTGCAGCACCTTGTCTCAGGTGTGCCTGAACACCTCTCAGATGACATCTCAGTTCAAAAGATTAATGCAGAGGAAATATTTTACTAAGATAGTTAGAAATAATATTAAAATAGCCCTCCATGCAGTTGACAGAGTTTGCATTAAAGAGAGATGACAAAGTATGGCCATATTTCTCTCCTAAAAAAAAAAAGTTCAACCTCCCTCCCCCCACTCCCAGCTAGGCATTTGGTGATATTTAAACACATTTCAGCAGTGAAATGTTTGGTCTGGAATGAGGTATAGTAGAAAATCACTCCTACTGTAAGTTATTAGAGGTGAAGGATCATTTATGATTCTGTTCTGAAGAGGGATGAGGGAGCTGCCCAGGCAAGCCCCCTGCTCTGCCTGCCTGCCCCCAATTCAGTGATGTCTCCACAGAGGTCTCTAAATGGAGCTTAGGCCTCTATTTCTCTCTTCCATATGGGCCCCTTTTCCTTTTTTCCTTCCACTTATCCAAAGATGGTCACATTTTTATGGGTTTGCAAACTGCTTCAGAAAGGCAGGGCAGGACAGGCTCAGGCTCTGGAAACACACTGGTCACACCTGAAGGAAACAGCTTCATTTATCCACATGTAAGAACAGCAGGGCCCTGCTTCAGCAGCAGCTGAGTAGTAGTTTCCAGAATCAGGGCAAATTCACAGGTTATTAAAGGGTTTTCCCACTGCCCTGTACAGATAATTTCACAGCTTCCACTATTCGAAGTGGATAACTTGTATTATTTTTAGTGAATCAAGGTAAATGCTGTTAGACCTCCTAATGGTTGTTTCTATCTACTATACCTTAAAAAATGTACATATGTATCCTTCTTGGTTTACTGCCAGTCAATCAGTGTTAAAGCATTGACATATGGATGTGGGATTTTTTGCTGGCTTTAAAATAGGATCAATGACATTAAGGCTTGTCATGTAAATAGTAGAAATAAAGCAGAAAAACCCAAGAGCTATTTATGTTTTTTAGGATGACATCTGTAATGTGGGCGGCATAGAATGAAAAGCAGAAAATTTCAAAGCTGTTCACAGTTGAATGAATTGACTGCGCATGTATTTTTTAGTGGTTTAAAAGGCATTAGTTATGCAAAGTTCATGCATGCAAACAAAATAAATGTATGAACTAAAGATAAACCTATGAACTGGCTGCACAAATCTCAATCCATTTATTTGCTCATTTTCCATTCCCACCCTTTTTTCTCTGTTCTGTTCACTCCTGAACAGACTTTTTGCTGAAACTCATAAATTGCCTGAAAAAATAATTTCAGAGGTCAGCAGCTCCCAGCAAAAGCCTCTGTTACCCTTCACAGGATGCTTTTTGTTGGCTGAGTCTCTGCAGGGACCAAAAATCCTGATGGCCAGGCTGACCTGCCCTGGCAGTGCCCAGCTCTGCAAATAGATTTTAGACAAAAAAAAAAAAAAAGAACCCTACGTCTCTTGCATTCCAAACAAGTGTTTGACAGCAGTGACTCATGCTGCCATAATGCAGGGATAAACATTTGGAAGACATAGAGCTGCAGCTTTAGAGATGATGGCAGGAAGTTTGAAACATGCATGTGAGGTGCCACAAAGGAGAAGCTATCCAGGGGCAGGGCAGAGAGGTACCTGGCTGTCAGATCCACCCTCTGCTCTGAGCAGCAGGTACCTGGCTGTCAGATCCATTCTCTGCTCTGAGCAGCAGGTACCTGGATTTCTGACCCACCCTCTGCTCTGAGCAGGAGGAAGCACTGTGGAGAACTTGCCGTGTACAGAGGACATTTGGAAGTGCTCTCTGACATGGCAAGATAAACCACTGCTCCCCAGCACTGGTGAGCTTCAGTTACTTGTGCCCCAGGAGAGGTGTGGGATTAAAACCAGCAGCTCCTTTCCCACAGTTTCTGTTCAGTTTTGGAGGTGCTGGCTGTGAGCTCCGTTAGCAGCTGGCTGGCAAAGGCAGCACCCTGTGCTCAGGCTTCCTGCTGTGCACGTGGGCTCAGACCCAGGCTGGCTTTCCAGGATAATGGCTCTCTTGAAGGTAAAAGGCAGTTGTAAAACGTAGGAGATTACTCTGTATTTGATAATTACTGGAGAACTGTAATCTTGTCTCCATTTCTACACTTGCTGGATGAGGATTCATTGAAGAGCCTGTGCCAGGGGATGTCTCAGAATAAAGCAAGCAAAGAGAAAGGATGTTTGCCCAGCTGTGCCCCTCCAGCAGAGCTCTTGTCTCTTCAGCAAAGGTGTTCTACCAGCCTGGCCATTTCCAGGGGAGCTGGCTGTAAGGCTCTGGACCCTCCCAGCCCCTTTTACAGGAATGATTTACAGAACCTGCTGGATTCCCTTGTCTTTGTGCCATCCCTTCAGAGCAGGCACTAAGTGCTGTAAGCAGAGATCACCAGACAGCAACATGGGAGCTGCTGCAGAAAAAACAATAAAAATCCTTTCAACAGTTTCAGCTACATTGAGGCAACACTCAGCCCAGAGAAAGAGAAGTTTTTACCATTTTAAGCCTAGACTGTTGTTGATAAAATCAGATTTTTTTTTCCAGAGAGCTGGTATATGGTATTTTAAATAGGATAATCAGAAAGGTCAAATCTTATGATAGTTAAGTTTTTAAAAATTCTTAGGGGTTAAGTTCAACATTTCAATACAACATTATTAATTCTTCTTCTGCTGTTGTCTCCTAAAACACTACAATAGCAAAGGTCTGGCATAGCCCACAAATAACCAGAAACATTGTGAACACCTCTAGGAATGTCACAGTAGATATACATGCAATTGAAGTGTCCAAGTGATATGGTGCAGAATAATTATTTAAATAACATGCTAATCTTCACTGGAAATTAGCAATACCATTTCAAGCAATGCAAATCATAAGCAATTACATGGAATTATCTGGTTACTTACACTGCAAACAGAAAAGTTAATTATTTCTACCCAAGCCAGCAGCCACAGCTTCAGCACATTCCCTTTCTTGCAGTTCTTGGAGCTGCTTTCATCTTCCAGAGTCCTAAACTTTGCTTTGCTTTTGTACCTATGTTCTCTGAAACTGAAAATACAATCACACACACACACACACACACATATATATATAAAAGGATATTAAAATAAAATTTTGTGAGAATTATTAACAAACTGATCTACAGTTCCATTTTCCTCCATGTCTAAAGTTGTAGGACTTGATGAGCAGTTTGGAGCCCAAAGGACTGGTGTATTTAACACACTGTGCTGCAGCTTTACATTTTCCAGCCATCTGTGCAATGACAATTGCTGTGTGTTCAGTGCATGGAAGGCTGCAGAGGTATCACAGGTTCCAATCTTTCTGTATCACTCAGCTAAACCAATGAAGAAATTGGCATAGAAAACATTTTCTTTTAGTCAGAAAAGGCCCACAAAATGTGCAGGCTTGAGACCCATTACAGTTGAGATTCTTTCTTTATTGACCTTTCCTGCATTTTTTTTTTCTAAAAACACTTCTTCAAACTGGATTTTATTTGACCTTTGATAGGCATTAAATCAAAAGCAAAAAACCCAAGTGCTGTGGAAACCATAGTCTCTCATGTGTTGGTTTCCAAGGGCACTTTCTACATATTTTTTTCATCTCTTCACCATATTTCAAAATCTTCAGTTCTTCCAGCTGATCTGAGGAAGCTCCATTTTGTTGCCTGCAAGGTTAGTGGGTGGTTGGGTCTGACATTCAGTACTGAAAGTCTCAGATCCAAAATAATGTGTTCAGTAGCTTGTCAACTAAATATAATGAAAAAGCAAAAGTCTTATAAAAAGAGTACTGGTAACTTGTGGCATTAAAGCATACACATTTTAATGGTTTCTTTCTCAGTATAAAGAGTAAAAAATGCAAATTGCCAGAAAATGGTGAAGGAAGATGAAATTAAGAGTTGAGCTCTAAGTATGTTGAGAAAACGACTGAGGAAATGAAAACACGTGGGATGAAGCTGAAGAGAAAATTTGTCCAAACCTGTTTAAATACAGTGCTGTGGTACCTGATGAGTTGATGGGATTTCTGTCTCCTGTTGATGGCCAAAGGATGTCTGTGTCCAGGATTTCTGCGTGCCACCCCTCCCTCTGGCACAGCCCACATCTCACTGCCAAGTTCAGGGGTCCCAGACCACAGTGCTGATGTTTGTAGCTCTGCCCTGCCAAATCTTCAGCGCCCCTCCAGGTACCAGAGATCCTGCCAAGGCTGGTACCAGAGACATCTCATCATGCAGTGGCTCTCTACCTACTGCAGCAGTTCAATTTGTCCATGTTCCTGTGTTTCTTTGCTTGGAAACCACAGTTCTGCCAGCTGTGTCTGTAACTAAGAAGGCACAGCCTCCTCAGAGGGATCTCAGCCAGAGTAACTCTGGGTGTGATCTTCCACTGTGAGGTGTGGCTGCTGTCTGTAGAGTGACAGTAAAAGCTGTGCTGGTATTTTGCTCCTCCTGACCCATTCCCTCAGCTTCTGAGGGAAAACAAGGCTAATCTGGCTGTCAGGATTGCAAACTCAGGCTGACATCTGAAAACTGAGCTGTGCTCTCCTAGCATCATCATCCACCCCCAGCCCTGGAATTTGTACTTCACTCTTAACTTTGTTGATGCTCAAGGCAAAATTATCCCCCATCATGACAATGACAGCTGCTGTTGTCAAGGAAATGCCTTCAGCACAAGGCACCATTCTCAGCTTTCTCAAAAGTTATCTTTTGTGTTCTCATCTTTCATGCTTTTCCTCAGCCCAGGGGTGATTTTCTTCCCTTGTGAAAATGTAGCTAAATACTAATCAGCTATTAGTGACATATTTTGCTCTGGATGAGGCAGTTTCACTAGATTAAGCTCTAAAAGCTTTTTTTGCTACTGGACAGTTTATAAATAACTTCTTTTAAACATTCTGAGAATCCTACTAATCTAGTCATTTGCAGTGGCATTGATTCCACTACTTTTACAGAAAGTTGCCTTCCTAAATCTTTGGAAATCTGTGTGGGCCACACAAAGTGTGTGACAATTCTTGAATTTTTTTAATTGTTAAATTTGGGGAGTTTTTTCTACAGCAAGTCTTTCAAGGAGCCAAATCCTGAGTATTTTTCTTGCCCATGAGGAGTAATGGGAGGTAAGTCCCAGGAAAAGGCCATTAGAAAATTGTTTCATAAAATGAATAGAAGATGATTGATTCATACTCTTGTTTTGAGCAAGAGTAAAGAAGTTCTGTGAGCAGTAGAAATGATAAAATAAGGTTCCTATAGATTTCTACATTTTCACATTACTAGGCACTTTCAGTCTTCTGCCCTTGCTTCTCTCCTCAAATCCTCCATCGTCTCCATGGCCCAAACACCTCCCACTCCTGTGCTGTGGTCCTTCCTACGACCCTCTGTTCCACCCTGGAAGCATCTCTATTTCCCTCTTCCTGGTCCCCCAGCCAAGCTGCTGTATCCTGCAGCTGTGTCCCCTCTGTTCAGTGCTGGATAGACAGGAGGTGGCACTGCCTGGAAATAAGTGTATCCTGACTGGGGTCGTCAGGCAGCTCAAGCTGTGTCTCTGCTGCACTGTCATTTTTCCCTAAAACCACAGGAGCACGACTCTGGGGGAACCTCTGCTCCTGTGAGGTTTGTATTTGCTAGTTGGTTAAAAATTGGTTGAGAGCAGGTGTTAGAGGCAGTTTGATTAGATTGATCATTATCTTCCTAAGAAATGTCCAAAAGCCACTGATGAGTTTTCTTTGTGTTCTAAACCTTCGAAGATGGTGAATGGTGTAGCAGGGAAGCCATGTGAGAAACAGCTGAGGTCACTTGGCTCGTTCAGCATGGAGAAGAGGAGGAGACTGGGGAAAAGCCTCATCACAGTCTGCAGCTTCCTGCCCAGGGGAAGAGGAGGGGCAGGCACTGATCTCTGCTCTCTGGTGCCCAGTGGCAGGACCTGAAGGAGCAGCATGAGGCTGAGTCAAGGCAGGATCAGGTAAGATACTGGGAAAACATTTTTCACCCAGAGAGTGCCTGGGCACTGAACAGGCTCCCCAGGGCAGTGGTCACAGCACCAGCCTGACAGAGCTCAAGAAGCCTTTAGACATTGCTCTCAGGCACATGGTGTGACTCTTGGGGCTGTCCTGTGCAGGGCCAGAAGTAGAAGCTGGGCTCTGAGTCCCTTCCAAGTCAGGATATTCTATAATTCTATGAAACTGGACCTGAAAAGTTTCCTTCACTCCAGAAATCAGTCTGTATCAGGAACATAACTCCCACAAATCCCTTCACTTTCCACAGCAAGAAAAAGGTCACAGACTTCCATTATCAGCTCATGTAGTAGTTTTAAGTACTCGTATTGATTTCAGGACATGGACAAGGCGTATTAAAATTAACAATAAGTAGAATTTCCCCCTTATTTTTTCTCTCTGTTAAGTTTAGAGTAAGTTTGATTAATAAAACCTGAATTCTCATTAGCTGAGTGCTGACATCCTCACTGAGACACATTCCCACTAACCTACGTGTGCACCTGAAGAGGAATTAGGGAGAAGCTGGCTGTGAATGCTTAGTTCTATTTTGATATCTGGGAAGTATTATGATGACGTAACTGTGTAGGCAGATCAGATAAATATTGACTTGTGGTTGACAAAGAGATGTTTTAAAATACCCACTGAGTGCTGGCCCCAGCCACGCACTTTGAGTTGTGCTTTCCACTGTCTCCCTGGATGAGATCCTATCCCACTGGCATCAGTGGCAAGGCTCCCAGCTGCACCAGCAGGGCTGTAATTTTACTCTTCAAATTAACGTGTTACAAATTTTTGTATGTTTTTCACATGTCCAAGGAACAGGAAGAAGAAGACAAATATTTCCCAGATACTTATGAGTGTACCTAGTAAATTTTACAGCTATTAAGAAACCAACCCAGAGGCAAACAATAAATAATTCCCCAAAGTAAAAGAGTACAGACACATAACCTGCACAGGCTGCCTTCCTCCTCAGTCCCTGTGAGCTGGTTCTGCTGACAGGGGAGCCCTGTCATCATGGCCAGGGCTGAGTGTGTGCCCTTAGCAGCAGTGAGGAAAGCACCAGACATGTGATGTCACCTGGAGGCTGGGCAAACCTCTACTGACAGAAGGTTGTGTTTGGAGAACAGAAAAGACAATGAATCATACAAACAGCCAGATGAGATCTGTGGAGTCTGCCCTGGATTGTGATGGGGGTGATGAAGAGCTGTCCCTGGGATTCCTCCCAGAGGCCTTGTGGCCCATGGCCATGGGCTGGCCTGGCCCCAGCCCAGGCTGGCTGATGAGATGACTCTGCCACCTTGGGAGCACTAGCACTCCTGGGGCCCGGGTGTGCATCTCCTGCAGGCAGCCCAAACTGTGGCACAGGGACACACTGACTTGCTAAAAAAGTGAAGGAATGTGGCTCTGGTTTTCAAGCACTCTGGGAAAAAAGCCTTGATGCAATCTTGCATAATTTGGGGTATTTGAGAATTTTAAAAAAGCAACAAACTTTAAAAGAGTATGTGTTGAGCAAATTATAATTGTGCAATCCTTGTACAAAATACATTTCTGGGAATAGAAATAGGCTGTTCTAAAAAGAAAAAATTGCTTTGATGGAACTAAGGTGCTGAATGTTTCAAAAATAGGAATCAGCAGGGATCACCTGTGGCAAGGTTTGCAGCCCCAGAATCTGAGGTGCATCTTCCAAGTGATAACTCCTCTTTTTCTGTAGGAAACTCCATAGCTGTATTTAAGGGACAAAATATTTAGAGATGCATCCTTATAGGTGTATGTGTACATGTGATGTATACAACGTAGTTGTGCAAATATGTGGGAGTAGAAATAAAAGCTGATTCCAAAACCGGACAAAATGAGACCGCAGACAGCTCAGGGTGTATTTTACACCATGAGATGAATTGATGGAAGATGAGCCCATGTAGCATGGCATCCACACCTGAGTGTTCTTCCCGAAGATCTTGGTGTGAATTAGGGCATTCGGTCTTCGCGTTAAGAGGATAGCAGGAAAAACATCATGGCAGGAAAAACACCAAAGAAAATGAACAGGCTGAATGTCCTGTCCTCGCCGCGGCGGTACCGCGGGGTTGGCAGCCGGGGAGGGGCGCTCCTGGCGGGACACCGCACCTGTGCGGAGGGGCGGGGCGGGACACCGCACCNCGGTGCGGAGCGGCCGCGGCCCGCAGGTGAGTGCGGCGGGGGGCCCGGCTGTGACTCAGCAGAGCCGCCCCGGCACCGTGCGCGCAGGGACACCCCCGGGAGGGTCCCCCCGCATCCCGCCGCTTGCCCGGGCCGGGAGGAGGGAAAAAGGGTTGGGGCTGCGAGCGGGGAGCGCTGAGCGCTGCCGCAGCCCGGCTGCATCCCGGCCCCGCCGGGGAGGCGTCTTTGGGTTCTCGGCGCTCCCCCATCGCTGGCGCCCCGGGATGGGGCCGTCGGTGCGAGCGGGAGTTGCCTGCAGAAGGGCCTGGGGGCACCGCAGTGTCGCCCAGGGATGCGGCTGGGAAGGAGCGACTCTGCTCCTCGCGGGTCTGTCTGGGTGCGGGGCGCCCCTGCCGCGGTGCTGCGCTGTCCCCGGCCCCTGCCCTCTGCACGGCGTGCGGCTGTGCCCGCTGCTGCCCGGTCTGCGCTCCGAGCGCCTCATCCCTGCTGGCTGCAGCCGAGGTGCCGATGGAGACAGGCTCAGCTCTCTGCGCTTCCCGCTGGCCAGGCAGGTCGCGGCGTTTCCCGGCTCGGTCTGTAATTCCCCTGTGTATCAGAAGGGAGCAGGGAAGGGTATGATGCAACCCATGTGTACAGGTCGGACGACCTGCTTTTTCTCTTACTGTAATGACTTGAAGTCATTAGCAGATCGCTTTGTGGGTGCCTTTTGGAAGCAGGTGTGATAATGGGCTTCTAAATTCTACCTGCAACATAAACATGGACCAGCCACGAATGTCACAACACTACCACTCCTTCCCTTCTGTGCTATTATGCTCTTCCCTGTTCCACATCAGTGCTCAGATTCCCATTTCAAGCATCTAAAATTCTGTTAGTTGTTGCTTGACTCTTTCTCAATTAAATGTAGTTCAGTCTGTTCACTTCTGAACTACAGTAAACTCTTTTTTTTTTGGGTAAGCTATGCAGCTAATTTGCTAAAAGATTTATTGTCACTGCTTTCTTTTGAACAGCAACATAGTTCATGTAGCAGTGTTGATACTAAAATCCTGTCCAAGTTAATGCTCCATGAATGCAGCTGTTCACCTTGAGCAATTGTTTTGGGTTTCATGAAGTAAGGCACAATTACCTTTATGTGAAGGGTGAATGTATTCTGGGTGAGACTCCATGAAACTTGGAGATAGAAGCAGAAAGGTTTGTTTCCACAGAATTATGACATTCACTTCTGAAACATCAAAGTTGGGTTCAGACACCCCCAGAATGGAGATAGGAGTAATAGACAGAACAGTGTTTCAATGAAGTGACAGAATTATAAAGACAGGCTCTCTCTGTTCCTTTTTATTGAAAGTGGAAATGAAAAGTCCATTTTTACAAAGAGGGTCTTCTGCAACCTGACAAGAAATGTGAAAAGTGAATTTGGATCTTCCTTAGGTGAAGGCTCAGATGCCCTGCTTTGTTGCTAAATGACCTGGGGTTACCCTGATGTGTCTGTAAATAGGCAGGTTTAAGAGTCTCATTTACATAGCAAATTCCTTAGCCATGAATTCTCTATGGATAGTGGCATTTTCTTGCTGCTAGCTGCAGGTGTTTGCAGAAAGGTGCTAAAGTGCTGCTCCTGCATCTCCCTCCTGGAGCCTTGTGTGGCTCTGTGCTCATCCATCCCTTCCTGAAACTTGGGAGTTTCAAAGTCCTTGTCATCAGGACAGTTGATTTCTATAAGGTAGTAACTTTCACACTGTTTGTCTTTACTGTCACAGCTGTCTTAAAGATTCTTAGGTTCTCCTGTGTAAGTTCTTGGACAACCACTAGGTTATGCCTGTAAAAACAGAGCATATTGCCTGCAGTGAAGAAAATGTGAATGGCTTACTGGATGATGGGACTGCCACAGCTCCATGTCTCCAGGACATCCCCCCTTTCTTCAGTGCCAGCTCTCACATCTGACATGGGCTGGATCCCCCAGGGTGCCAGGGTGGCCCAGCTGGAGAGACTCTGGGGAGAGGCAGCTGAGGGCTGGTGGCAGTCTGGGAGGGGATGAACATACCTGGTAGGGAAGATGCCATACTGCATGGAGAGGAGAGAGGATGTCTCAAAGGGGTAAAAAGACAGAAAAGCTCTTCCTCTGGAAGGAAGAGGCTTTTAATTATTGCATACATTTGTGCCAGGAGCGCTGCTTGCAATTCATCATCGTCTTTGCTTATGTATAACCTGGAGATTAAATGTCTGTTTAAAAAAAGAGCCATGAGGCCTGATTACAGTGGCCAGCAGCAGTGTGAGTGGCTGTTTCTGCACCTTTGTAAATCAGTCCTGCCTGCCCCACAGGACCTGCTATGAGATGATGTTGGAACCTTGATGAGACAAGGAGTGAAATGGTTAGATGTGACAGCAGCAGCTGCATGCATTTCTTAAATATTGAGTCTGTCACCTAGCCCATGTTCTTGATGTTCCTTGGTTACTAGATCATTTAGAATCACTTTTTAGTACCTCAAATGCAAATTCTGGTGTCTATGGATGATACAGAATGGTTTTAGTCCAATAACACTAACTGGGTTTATGTCCTGGCTTGGACTAGGTATTGAATCTATGGGCTTTTAGGGGAGAAACTGTCTGGGTTTATTACTACAGAAGACAAGAGAGCTTCTTGTAACTATCCTGTCAATGGCTAATAGTAGTTTCTTTTCTGTACTGCTTTCTATTATTAGTTTGTTTCACAAGAAATTTATTTCTGGAACAGCTAAAAGGTATCTTTTCCTGACACTTTGTAGGAAATCCTCAAGTTGTGCTCTTAAAACACCAATACACTACCTGAAGCTGGTGTTCTGTGAGTGGCTAAATAAGGGCCACATATATTTAAAAAGTGGAGTTTTGCTTATCTCGAATCTCCTGGTGGACTTTTGCTCCTGAAATTGATAGCCTGAATGAAAGGGTACAAAGGAAAAAAACAAGCTTCTATTCAAAGTTCTTTGTAGAGATTTGTTTGTCTTTCTCCACTCTTCCTTTCCCAGATGCTTTATCATCTCGAGATCTGTCTTCCTGCCTTTGAGAGAGTACAGTTCATGTTTACACTGTAGTTATTCCTTAACTGTCAGAACTGCTCCGAACTGGCACAATGCTTACAAGCTGCCTGATGATGTTTAGTGATTGTATGGTTCTTGCTCATGCTGTAGGTGAGGAGGATAACAGCCAGGTACAAACTGCACATCCATCTCAGATGTATTACAGTCCCCAAAAATGTGGTCACTTACTTGCAAGATATAGATGAAAACACTGCTTTGCTGTGATGGGATGGCTGGTAATTGGAAGCATGCTTGCTCTAGAGCCTGAGTCAAGGTCTCTCTCCTATGATGGTCTCTTGCAATAGATTTTTGTATTAGCATCAGAGTATTGCTTTTTCTTTTTAAATTGTTTTACAGGTTTATTTTGTTTCATGTTGTTTCCCTTTCCATTCAGCAGTAATTGGCAGTAGCTGAGGTAGGTTCACAGGAGAAGCAAACCCTTGTGATAAAACCCCATGAGCCCTGCTAAGAGAACAGGCAGAAAGGCATGTCCGCCTCAAGTGCTAACACTTTGTCCCCCTAGAGAATACAGCTGAACTTTTGGAAGCTCCTCAGTTTGGAGCTGCAGCTGGGGAAACACGAGAGGCAGTTTCTTGTTTCAATGGGCTGAGCACAAGGCTCACATTGCCCAGCATCCCTCTCCTGCTCTGGTACTCTGTGTTCAGATCTTCCCTACCTGGGGGAGCCTGGCCATCCTGCAGGTGTCCAACTCTTGATTTGAGGTTTAAGCAGCCAGTAAGGGATAGTGCTCATCTATATGAATGAGATGGTTTCATTGGAGGGTTTTGGCCAGCCCTGAGTGACAGTCCTTTGGAAGGTGACAGAATCACATCCACGATTCAGTGTGGCAGCCCTGTGAGACTCTGTTAGCACTGGTTTTGCCTCTCCTCAGGGAGCAGCCTTGCATCCCCTCTGGAGAACAGGCTGCAGAGACAGGTCCATGCTCTTTGTTGCCATCTCATCTTCAGGACCTTGCTGCAGAATCACCTGAAGCTAACAAAAGTTTGTGAGGCTTTGCTGATTGCAGTAGATATCCTGTGTGGTGCCTGCTGCTGAGAGAGTGGGTGCTGGCACAGGGGCACACGAGGGGCTGTGCTGGCAGCCCAGGTCCTTACACCGATGGTGATGGTGATGATGATGATGTGCTTCATGACTCAGTGCTTCCTGGCTCACAGCCTGAGTCATTTTTTTGGAGGCCACTGGACCTCATAATGAGGAGCTGTCAGGATCCTAGGATTAATTCCAGGGCTTGGAGGTGAGCCATTTACTGCTTTATAATTCTGCTGAATGTCTTGGGCCATTACTTCAGATATCAACCAGAATAATAAAAGTTAATCTGCTGTTGTTTTTCTCGTTTGGGTCTCTGGAGAACAGGAGTAGATTTAACAAACAAGAAGCCAGAGAAAATGTGTTCTGGAAAATTCCTTTGGACAGCCAGTTCTTTCAATTTATCTCATTTTTATGCTCTGCAGGGAATGCGTACGGGTCATCTGGGCAGTGGAAGGTGACTAATGGCGAGTAAATCTGAGGTCTAGAGGGTACAGGTAGTACCCTGTAAACCATGAAATTTTTATTTAAAATGTCTCTTCACTTTCCTGCTTTAAAGGCTTCAGCCTGTTAGCACCTGTAACTTACTTTCCCAAGGTAAACTGCTATTAGTCTGGATGTAGAGGACTGTGAATGCTTTAATGTGGAGCTAAACTGCTGATTTATTTATTTTATTACTGAATTTTGGAATATTTATTACTAGATATTTAAAAAAAAAGTTTAATCCTTCCTTTTGAAGACAGCTGGCGGTTGCAAACCACTGTTTATAGGGTTCCCTGAGCTGTGGGCTCTGGCACACAGGAAGTGGTCACTATCAGCCCAGTTCAGGCTATTTTTATCCCCTTTGCAGCTTGCTCCACTGGATGGAATTAAGACTGCTTACTTAAGTCAACCAGTTTGAGGTGTAGTGCCTTTAGTGTTCTCCATAGCCACTTGCCTTTGCAAAGTGAGAGTGTTGAGATACTTCACAGGAGGGGTCAGTGTCAGACACCTCAGTTGTGCCACAAGAGCAAAGCCTGGATGTTTCCAGTGGAAAGGGCCCAGAGGCATTAGCAGTGGGGAACCTGTTCCCTGGCAAATAGACAGCCCACCCACCAGGACCTGTGGCATCAAGCAAAGGGCAGAGCAAGCAAAAGTCTGAAAGAAAGGGAGGAGAAGGGAGTCCTTATGGAGGGGCAGCTGACTCCCGTGTCACCTGCAGGTGTGAGGTGCCAGGGTGAATTTTGAACTGGGACTGACTGAAGTATTAAAGCTTGCAAGCACCTGCCAAAAAGTGCCAGCAGCGTGGTGCCAAGCACTGCTGGCTGGGAGCGTGCCAAGGGGGCTGCAGCCACAGAGTGGCTCGTTCAGTGGGGTAGGAGATCCAGGCCTTGAAGTGGCACTTGGCAACGTCGGGTTACGTGTTGGTCTCCTTGTGTGTTTCTCCATCAGAAACAGAGCTGATGTTCACTAAATGCAGCTAATAATGAGGCAGCAAGTGAATGAGGAACATCTTACCTGCAGCTCTCCTCCCAGGGGCTGAGCTGTCCTCCCGTGTGCCTCTCCACAGCCACAGCTGCAATTTGAACTCATCCCCTCCTCCTTACAGGGGTCTGTGCCTTTTGGGACAAGGCACTGTACATATGTGATGGTACTTAACCCAAAGCTCTGCTTGGCACTACCTTGGGAAACTGCTCTTTGACTCGAATCCTGGAACTATCTGCTGGCAAAGAAGTCACTTCACCCTGTGCTGGTGCCTGATTGTAAGAGATAAAGACACATAGTTTAGTTGTCTGAAAAAGGTATGGTGTTACTCTCTTTATGTTCCAGAGGCCTTGCTGCTCTGTGCCTCTCAGAACAGACCTCTGCCATGGAACTAATCTTTGTGCAAAATTAGCTGACTGGATTCGTGATGCTGCTGTGTAGAAAAAAGTGATTAATCTAAGGTGTCAAACTTCCAGGCTCAAGTTAATTTCTAAATTAAATTCTTCATGTGAGAACAAGGTTTTTGCTCTGAAAAGAGATGTAACAGTGAAGTCCATGTTCATTGGCCATTCCTGCAAGCTTCTGTTGGGTTGGATTAGGTTAGGGTAAATCAAGCTTTTGAGGATCTTCTCAGACCTGGTGTGCTGGGGCAAAAGTGAGTGACAGTCTTCCCATTCCTTCTCCTCAGTATCTCTGCAGAACACCCTGGGTATCCAGCAGCCATGCAGGCCCTAGTAACACTCATTTGGTTTTGGCAGAAAGTCAAACCTAACAAGTGGTGGTGCTTGAGGGAGATGGGTGGGTGTGTGCTTGAGTGTGTGGGCAGGGTGACCATCTAATGCTGTGCTGCTGGAAAACTGCTGTTTTGTGGCACATCCTTCTACCCAAAACTAATTTTAGTAACACTGTACCTTTGGAAATATGAAGTACAGTAAGTTTCAGAGGAGTCTGATATCTGTTTTGAAGCTGGAATCCCCATCTTTCTGAACTGCCTAAAATTTGCTTTCTCTGTTTCTTAACTTGCCTTTTCCTCCCCTCTGTCCACAGACACTGATTATACTTAATCCTTAAAATACCTTCCTCAGACATTTCCAGGTGCAAGCTCTGTGTTGCACCCCACAAAATTGCAGTCTAATGCTGGTAAATTAAAATGCAATTAAACAAACCTGTTCTTCCACTGTAAAACGGGGAGGAAGGAAGCCTTTTCCTTCTGCCCTTCCCCTGCCTGCCTCTCTTGCCCTGCTGTTTCCATATTGCACAAATTGGCCAGTTCTTCTTGGAATGTGGGAGGATGCTGAAGTGCACGAGATGCTCACCCACCACATCTGTCAGGGCAGCTGAAACAGTCCAGCCTGCCCAACCTCTGCCTGGCAAAGCGGGGCTCAGGGAATGAAGGAGGTGAGCTCACCCAGGGGAGAAGTGCACGGCCCTACTGCTGCTGCTGTTGTGCAGCCTTCTTGGCAGAAAAATGCTGCTGATACATGTCAGTGATTCATAACAAAAGTGTCAGAACTGGGCTGCTGGGGAGTTACTCCAGCGACTGGAATGACCATGAGAGGAACAGCTTTCCGTAAAGAGTGGGCAGGGAAATAAATGCAGAAGTGTTATCCTCCATGTTGGAAAGGTGCATTCAGGTGTATGCTCAAAAGTCTGAGGATCATGGTGGAAGGTGGCTAATACTGTGGCTAATACTAGTTCCTTTTCTGTACTGCTTTCTATTTTTAGTTTGTTTCACAAGGAATTTATTTCTAGAACAGCTAAAAGGTATCTTTTCCTGATGCTTTGTAGGAAATCCTCAAGTTGCTCTTAAAAACACCAATAGAAGCTGGTGTTCTGTGAGTGGCTAAATAAGGGCCACATATATGGCCACATATATTTAAAAAGTGGAGCTTTGCTACAACTACCTATTGGAGTTCCTCAAAATTATACTGCAGGAAAAGGGATGAAGCATAATTCTGCTCCCATGACACCCCTGGGTGGAGGAAGCTCAGACTGTCTTGCCTTTTTAATAGCAACAAGCAGTAACTCCAATGTATGTGAGCTGATAGGTTTGAGGTTTGACTAGATGATCTTTAAAGGTCCCCTTCCAACTCAAACTATTCTATTATTCTCTGAATCATGGATGTCAACTCTCCAGGCCTCTGCTAAGAAAGGGAAGTTAAATAGCCTGCCAGTTTGAGTGCCACGATGGACACCTTTTGATGCAAAGTGATGAGAGTCTTTTCAGAACAGCCATGTGGAAATCACTAGCTGGAAACGTAGAGGCATGATGCCTGTAAGATGAATTTAGAAGAAGGTGCAGATTGGCTGGAGGATGAGAACAGATGTCAAATAGACTTGTCAAGCTGAAGGTATGCTTGAAAATTGACTTCCATTCAATAGGTGCAGATACTTATTGAAGAAGCAGGTGTAGACTCAAGTGTAGAACGGAACAATAGATGTGGTGGAGATTTCATGGAGGATAAAAAGTTGTTTGAAATCACAGATTTGACATGGTTCAGTGGTGACAAACCTCTGAAAACTGCCCACAAAATTAATGACGTTGTGCAGGACTGTTCCTTCAGCATTGCTGAAGTGTCACATCTGATCTTTGGGCTCTGTAATTCAAGACAGGCATGTTAGGTGCTGTGTCTGGAAAATGCTCAGTACCCCCTGTAAGAATTACCAGGTGATTAGGGAGTGAAAGAGAGTTATGTCATTTTTGAATGCTTATAACAACCTTCTGTGTCCGCCTTCACAGGAAGGAAACAATTTGTTCCTTGTCTGCACTAGGTAAGAAAATAGCCATAGGTTTCAATTTCAGCGAGAAAGTTTCAGGCTAGGTGGCAGGAGAGTGAAGCACTTGGAGATAGCCTGGAGCAAGCAGTGGAGCTTCCACCTCTGGTTCAGTAAGGACAGGTTAGACAGACTTCCACCAGAGTGGTGTGAGTGTAAGCCATCCATCCTTGGTGGACAAGCTGGACCAGCCTTGGTTTAGGCTGTCTGTCAGGAAATGTGAGGCTGTCCTTCCCAGTGACTGCAGCATGGTCCTCCACAAGCAACCTCAGCCTCCTTAGCAGCCACTCCCCTTTCTATCTGAAAGAGACTTACTTTAAGTTCTTTAAGGAAGACAACATAATCAGTCTTTCCTTTCTTGATTCTTCCTATTAATTGCCTAAACAAATGCTCTGTTGTCTCTAGTCACTTTATATTTAAATGACTTGCAGATTCTGTTACTTCTATATGTGTTCCTTCAGCACAAGGAAGGAGGCTAATCATGTTACTTCTAGAGCAAGATACAAAAATAAAATTCCCTGGAATTCAGTCTATCTCCCAACTACTAGTCAGAGTGGAAGGAAAACAATATGAAGATTAAAAAATGAAGTCTTCACACACAAACTGAAGTGTCTTAACTGTGTTCTGGACCCATTCCAGCTCCAGTGTGCTGCTTGATGTGCAGATGGGTGCATCTGCAGGTGACAATCCTTTGCAGGCTGAAGGGGAGGCTTTGGATGAACACATACTGATGTAAGATGTGCTGACTGGACGAGCACTGTGCCCAGGGGACAGTGTTGGTGGGAGACCTGCATGTACCTTTCCCATTGTCTATCTGGGTGGTCTCAGCCTTTGGCCTGGCAAACCACAGCCCCTTTCAGCCTGACTGCTTCCAGCCATCCCTGGTGCTGTTGGCTGAGCAGCACTGCTCTTCCCTTGTACCATGCTGAGTATTTTATCTAATGGCCTTTTGGAACGAGTTAAGAAATTGCTGAAATGCTACCAGGATTCTGCCTGATTTTTGGGCTCCCCACTGGTTCTTTACCTGAAACCACTGAAAGTGCTGTGACTCTCTGGCTTGAGCATTGTTGTGTCTCATGCAATGATTGTCTTGCTTCTGCATCAGCTGATGGTTCCAGGCCACATCCCTGCTCATTAGTCCAGGAGTGCCTGCTGCTGTCTTTGCTTGCACAACCGCTGGGAACTGGATGTGCCCTCTGTGTGCTGGTCAACGAGGACTTGCTGCCAGCAGCAGAGCTGGACAAAATTTTATGACATTTAAGGAGGATTTTCTTGTGATTTCTGTTTGTCTCCATCTCCACGTTTCTGAGGTTTTGGCTGGCTCTAGGTGTCCCTCCAACAACACTCTGTAAACCTGGACAGCTATTGAAAACTGGCTGCCTCATGTTCTGCAGAGACTGAAAAATTAATTTTTTGTTTTAAAGCATTTAAATAGGGTGGGAAGCTGCACATATGTATGAGTTTAGTTAGGTGTATTTTTGATGCCTTCGGGCTCTTTGTGTGCACTTTGTGGGCTCTGTGTGCTGCTGTCCTGCCCCTGCTGTCTCCTGACACCTCTGCAATTCCTCCCATGACTCAGTATTGCTCCTTTGCTGGCTTCCCCTGACCCACCATGGGTGGGGCTCATGGCCACACCAGGATCTCCCACTGGGGCACAGCCCCTGTTCCCTGGCCACCCCACTCCTTCCTCATGGAGCAATGGGTTGCAGTGCTGGTGCTCCCAGGGAAGGGGAATGCAGAGGTGCTGGAGTGTTGTTGAAGTGTTGTTGGCTGCGCAAACCTGCTTGCTGGATCTTCAGGAAACTCAGTGTGTTTGATGTGCAGCTGTGCAGTTGGATGGAAGAGCTGAAGCTTTTGATAATCATGGGTTTTGCTTTTTCTTGTTTTCCAAAATCTAATTACCAATATCTAATTTTTTGTTGTGACTTGACTTTTTAAACTTGGTACAGTTAATAAACATAAAGTGATGTGAAACTGACTGCTTATGCAGAGTACTGCAGTACAAAAGGCTTTTCCCCACTGGTTTTATCCTAAACAGTACAGCCCTGTGGGCTGGTTTGTCTGATTTATATTGTCTTTGTGTACAGCTACATCTAGACTGGAATTTTTGATTTTTTCTGTTGTGCCTGATTTTTGGTGGCTTCTCTAAGTTTAGAATCCTTTTTATACCTCATTAAAAACCTTAAAGTGAAAAGTATGTAATGTGTTAATTAGGGACTTTGGGAGGGGAACTCCTGATTTTTTGCAAGGCAATTCTGTTGGAAGGGGAGTAAGGGACTTCAAAAACTTCAATTAAACATGTACATCTTCTGAAAGATCCAAAGTAATTGAGAGCTGAGAACAGAGTGTTGGTTAATGGGATCTCTGGGTCAGACTCTGAGCCTTAGAAGTCTGATGCTGCTCAGCTTGTCTCTAGAGACAGGGTAGGAAAACCTGGGGCCTGTTTTGCTCTCTGACAAGAGACCTCCCAGAGGAATTGCAAAGAATCTCTGCACAGCTAATTTTTTTCCCCCTAAAAATACATTTTTAATCTATTATGTTAGTGGCTCAGCTGCTGTTCCTTTGCTTCAGCTTTGAAGGCTAAACACTACCTATATACATAATTTCTAAAATGGTGGATTCCTCCTGTGCTGTGTCATTGTGTGTTATTGTATCCCCAGAGCCACCAGGATGTTGGTTTGCCCTGCTCTGCTGGCCCTGTGGGAATGTTTTGGGGATGCTCATGCTCCAGGGAGGGTGGGTGGGTGCTGTGGCAGCACCTGGTGTGGGTGATCCACCCCTGTGCAGAGACTGCAAATGTGGGATGACCTGCAAGAGCCATTTTCTGTGCTAATAGCTGGGTAGTTTATTTATGGAGACTCATGCATCCATGAGAGTTTCTTGTGGTCTGAGCACTTAAGGTTTTTCAAAATAGACATTCTACAGTTGATGAGAAGGATCATTTTTGTGAAATTACCTGTCTTCTGTGTCTGTGAATGTTGAGGCTTATTACATCTTGCTTCTGAAACGCTCTAAAAATTCTGACTTTATCTACAGCCTTAACTGCTGCCCATTAAAACCTCTCTGATCCAGACTGAATAGCAATGGAGATGGATGGAAGGGCTGACTTGCTGAAAGGGCTTCAGGGCAAGGTGGAAGGCATCAGGTCACTGCAGTACATTAAGAATAACCAATTTTAAATATAAGAGTTACTTAAAATTAGAGATTGAATAAATTTCTGGGAATGTTAGAAAATGTTAACACAAATAATGGATTTTTCTGCAGTGGGGTTAGAAGGAGAATAAAAAGGGAAGGCACCTCACAAAACACTTCACTCTGCTTTCTGCAGAAATAGTGGATGCAGGTAGTAAATGTGAGCTAGCTGCAGACTGAAGGTGCACGGAGGAGGCTTGCTGTACTTACAGTGCTCTGGGAACACAACATCACTGTGTTTTCATGCACTACCAAGCATCTAGTGGAGTGATTCTGTGGCACTCTGTGTGCCTGACACTCGATGTGCTAGCATCGTGTCACAGGCAGGCTCTGTTTGTCCCCTGCCACACATTGGCTGTGCACAACTGCTGGTGTAAAAAAAAAGAAAAAAGGTGCTGAAAATCCACCCAAATGTGTGTGTGTGTGTGATTTCTGATAGAAAAGGAATGGAAGGGAAAAAAAGAAAGGTTTTAAGAATCATGTGGAAGGACTTGGACCTGCCTTCAGCCTGGAAATATTTTTTAACTCTACATTTCTTTCAGAACCTGATAAACCATACTTTTCCCCACAAGACAGTTACTGGAATTAGAAAGTCTTATCCCTCATCCCATGAGGTTGCAAGTATAAAAGCATTACCTTAGGGATGTGTCTGATTCTCTCTGAGCCAAAGCACACAAGCACATAATTCCCAATACCTTGGAGATTAATGCTTAAGTGAGGAGTTAGTGGTGCCAGGAGAGAGAGGGCTTTCTGTGGGGCTGTGTTGAGTGTCACCAAATAAGAGTTTCAGGATCTCAGACAGAAGCATTGGAGTTGCTAATTGCACTGGGGGTGTTTCCTAAGTGGCAGATGAGACTTGAGACACTCAGGCTGATTGCTCTGTCATGCAGCCAGACACAGCATAGAGCTGTTATCCTGGAGAGATACAGGAACTCATCTGTGACTGCTGGATGGGGGAACACTCCTCTGACCCTGGCATTTCAAAAAGTGTTGACTTGTCTTTTCTGTTTATTGGTGCAAAAATAAAGTTGTGGGGTTTTTTATGATAGTTGAATGGATGCAAGTTTTTTCCATTTTGCTTTTGTCATCTCCGTGCAGTTTGCCTCATCTCTGCATTAAAAGCAGATGAAGAGACTGGAACTGGCTTTTGCAATGAGTCACAAATGCATGTCTAGACTCCTAAGACAATTTTTATGTTTTCTCACTAGCATGTAGGATGAGATTTTCTCTTTAGTAAACTGGTTACACAGCCAGCTCAAAGCATAACAGTTTTCCTATTTGGAGAGTTTTACAAGCTTATGTCAAAGCTATATCTTAACTTGGTGTGTCCATGCTGAGACCTTCACGGTCTCTTCTCGGTTCTCATTTTAGGAAGTCCTTTCATCTTGTATATACACAGCCAACGTACATATTTTTAATTTTTTGGGGAAGATGGAAACTAGATTGGCTCCTTAGCTCCTCCCCTGAATCAAAACTCCTGTCTATCTATCTGTCTCTCTGTCTGTCTGTCTCCTTATTTCCTGAAGTGACAGGTGTACCTACAAAATGTGATTCACTTGCCTGTTGCTCCTGCTAACAGTGTGAGGCTTCTTAGTGGTGTCCTAGTCCCAAATGGCAGCAGCAGCAGCAGCAAACCTTTTCTAGACACATTCATCAAGTGGCCAAAGTCATGCCACAAGCAATGTGTGCTGTTGTGTGGCTTCCCAGCTCTGGAGGGCTGGGTGTCTCCTTTTGGAAGAGAGAAAACAAGAAACATGTTAGGTGGGGTACATCTAATGAAATCATCTAGCTACCAAATTCAGAGACTGAATGAAATTTCACGCTAAATAAAATGAATAAATAAAGTGCTAAAGTGTTGCTATTTGCAATGTATCTACTGGTAATGCTTAAAAAGACAACCTTGTGGTTGTTACTTAAAATGTTGGAGTGCAAATCTGGTGGTGACAGGTGCAGCTCTCTTCTCTGCCCACTCAGAGCCTTGTGTTCCCCTGGATCTGCTCGTGCAGCTGTGGTTGCTGAGCCCAGTCCCACACAGGAGCTGAATGTTCCAGCTGTGGCACCTCAGTGTGGGGTGATCCCGTGAGATCTCCCTACCAGGAGCACGGGGCTGGAGGCACATGGGAGAGCTCAGTGTTGAGGGTTCTTGTCAGCAGCACCTGGCAGCAAATTTCAGGGACTATAATGAGGCAAATTTTAAATGAAGTAGTTCAGTAATTGCAGTTTAAGTTTTTCACCTCAAAATGCATTTCCAGTGAAAGCAGTGGTGGCTTTGTCTACTGATGTAGAAATTTCAAATTTAGCATGTCAATACCTTTTATGAAATACACCTGATTATCCTGGAGGAAAGGCTGATCCCATCTCTTGAAAGTGTTTGTCCATGTGACTGCTACTTTAGTCTGAATAGATTTCTGCTCTGCAGGAAATGTAGCTGTGCTATCACTACAGTCTTCATTCTAGTGTAAAAGTGGAACTTCATTTCTTTACACTTTTTGTAACAAACTGTTTGGTTTAAGGACTGGGAACTGCAGCAGTTATAATATTTTTGTGTTGGTTTTTTTAATGTTTTTTTACTTCCCTAAAATGATAAAATTTTCTCATTTCCAGGGTTGCACACAGAAGTATATTGTGAAGAACTACTTCTACTACTACTTGTTCAAGTTTTCAGCTGCTTTGGGTGAAGAGATTTTTTATATCACTTTCCTTCCATTTACCTACTGGAATATAGATCACTCTGTGTCTAGAAGAATGATAATTGTTTGGTCTGTAAGTATTTCTATGATTAATTTAAACTTTAATTCTGTATCCATAGCAAATAAATATTTAAGAACAAGAACAACCCTTCAAACAAACAAAATCCCTTCAAACAAAAGAAGCACCAGCACTATTCATGTGCAGCTTGTGTTTAGGAAGAAAAGGCACTGCAATACTGAGAGAGGAGGCATCTGACTCAGGGTTTCTTCATCTCTGCCACATCTTGTGCTGACTTTTTTTTCAGCACAATCACTGACTGAGCTGCTTTTGATACAGTTTGCACAGAAGAGTTGGGAAAACACTTCCTTCCCAGTGCGTCATAGTATTTCAGGGATTGTTTTTCATCACTTTAGGAAATCTTTCTCTTATTCTCATTTCTTCTGTGTAATTTCATATGGTTCTGGCTTGGTTGAAATTATTTATAAACCTGATAGTAAAGGGATATACAGGCTGCAGTGGAATAAGCAAGGTGTTTCTGCAGTCACTTGAGGGGGGAAAGATCAGATTGTCTGTTGAAGGCTAAGACTTGAAAGCATTGATTTTTATTAATATGAGAGCATTCACAAATTAACTGACTTCAGCGTTCCTTCAGCATGGGTTTGGGGTATCCAGAATAATGTATTTCCATTGTAGCACTGAAAAACCAGGAGATAACCAGGCACTTTAGGCCACAACTGTCTGTTTTGTCACTGCCATTGCTCATCTTGGTATTGGTCAGACATTGCTGCTCAAATAAAACCATTTTAGAACAGAGAAGGGAGGTAGGGAGCACCTCTGCTAGGTGGCAGAGCCTGGAGCTATCAATCTACACTGATTTAAGAAACTGAATCTTGGTCAAAACTTCAATATGATATCCAAGTTTATTTCTTTACAGTGAAGCTTCTCCATGATCTAGTCAATTCTGGTTAATAATATTTTGTCTTTTGGCCAAATAATATGATAAGAAATAATGAAATCAACATGAATGGGTTGTACACTTCAAATACACCTGGTTTTGGACAGAAGACATCTGTTGCTCTGTGCCAGTAACCTTAGTCAGTACATTTTATAAAGACAACATGAAAAATAAGTTGCAGATGAAATTCAGAAGTAGGTGGACACAGTATAACTAGAGCTGGGTTTTGGCCAGGAGTACACCTACAGCTTCTGGAAATGTGCCACAGAAGATGAAAATTGGTAGTCACTGCCTTCTGAGTTTGCATATTGCTCAAAAAAATGAGCCTTTGGAGCTCTTTACATGCATCTCTATAGACTTGCCTTGCCTTTTCCTTGTAAGAAGTTTATCTGAGTATTGGCCAGTTCTAGTCTGACTTAAAGTATTCAAGCATCTGATACTATGATAATTAATATTATTTTTCACTGACTGAGTTATGGAGCTGCACTTTATACTGAAAAGGGGAAACTTTTTACTGTTTTAAATGCATGGGCTCATGACAATCTGTATTTTTAAAACATTAATTATATGTAACTGTGAAATGGCTAAAAATGTCCATGCAGGCTGGGAGGGTCTCTTGCTGGTGAGCAGGGACTGGCACTCACAGTGCTGGTGTTGATCTGTCCAACAGTCATAAAATCATAGAATGGCTTGGGTTGGAAGGGACTTTAAAAATCACTCACTTCTGTCCCCCCTGCTGTGGGCAGGGACACCTTCCACTAGACCAGGCTGCTCCAAGCCCTGTCCAGCCTGGCCCCAAATGCCTTGGTCATGGATGTGACATCTGTCTCAGCTGCATGGGAAACACCAGGGTGTCAGTGGGACAAAGCTGTGCTTTTAACTAAATTGGAGGGTTTGGGGATGATGGAGTTTTGAATAAATGCTTCTGAACGCGTGATGACGATGTGTGGCTAAGAAGAACTGTGTTAGATGACAGTAAAAGTCCAGGCAGCCTGATAGTCTCTGACAACAGCTGTGAGTGGAGGGCTGGGGAGAGCATGAAGGGATAATTGCAGGACCCAGGCATGTTCTGCAGAAGGCTCTTATCCCTCTGGGGAAAGGAGCTGGGATCACAGAGAGAGCCCTAAAGGAAAGGTAGGAGAAGTTCCCCTTTAAAGGGAGTGCTCAGGATGAGGACAGGTTGTTAGTGAAGCTCTTCAGGAGGGAGACAGAGTGGACCAGCAATGATTTTTTCAAGAGCCTGGGGCAAAGCACACAGATATGTTGGGAACGTGGCTGGCTGGGATGATGGTGACACTGAGGGTGACACCACTGGCCAGGAGAAGTGGCTCTGGAGAACGAGGGTGCTGAGTGGTACATTTTGTGCTGCTTCCCACTTAAACCTGTGAGGTTCTGCTGCAAGTTGGAAATGGCAATGTTGGTGTCCCAGAATGAATCAGGGGAGTTTCTTCCCTTAAAAATTAAAGTAGCATTAATGCTGTTTACAAAGACTTCCTGCCATCTTATCTGTAATAGTTTATGCGGAGCCAGTCACCCCCATTTGAGAAAGATAATTTCAAATTGGAGCAGGGCCAGGGATGATTAAAGAACAGACTATTTTCTGAGCAGAGACTGAAAGCTTAGATAAATCCCTAGCAAAATGAAGTTGGAGAGAGAATGGGGCTGGCTGTAAAAGCCAAGGGAAGGAAGGAGTTTCTTAAAATAAAACTACAGTCACAAGAAGAAACATGCATAAGGCAGTCATAAATAATTTCAGCTGAAGCCAAAGGTTGTGAAATAGCTCTAGAAGGATGAAGGGAAGAAAAATTATGAAGAGTTTATTTCAGCAGCAGCAGAGGAGTGGACTTGGAACCCTGGAATGTCTTCTCCAGCTCTGGGTCCCCAGAGCCAGCTGCTTGTGCTTTTCTGTTCAGGTGGACGGCTGTGGGAAACGCTCACTGGTTTTGCATCCAGATGCTTTGGCAGCCTAAAGCAGCATGTTGTGCTTCCATGAGGCCTTGCCTCTGAGGAGTCAGAGTATATATGCAGGCTTTGCCCTTACCTTTGTGAACAGATGGAGGAAATAACTGTATGAAACCTCTGAGAAAGATGCTGAGTCAGTAACAAAGGTCCCCCAGTGTCTTTGCTTCTCTTCTCCAGCAATTTGAAGTAAACACTTTTGAAAGTGCACAGGCAAGGCTTTGATGCCTGTGAGTCTTGCAATTTCAGCCAGGAAGTGCAGAGGTGAAAAACAGCTTCACACAGTCCCCAAATGTCATTTAAATTTACTGCACATCTCAGCTCGAGAGGTGAAAGCTCGTTTTGTTTCTGTTTGTTTTTTACTTTTGCATTGCTTCAAGTTTGAAATCTTTATTTTGGTGTGTAATTTCAAAGGCAGAGACCTGGAAAAAAACACTTACTGCTTCAGTTTGCTATTCAGCATGCCTGGAAATCTCTTTTTCTGGGTTTTTTTTCCTTGGGCCACACCTCTTCATAGCCTATAAAACTTTAATTTATGCAATGTAAATAAGAGCTTGCCAGCATGGACTTTGTTGGGGCAGGTGTGGAAGCTTTTGGTATGTGACAATGATAAGCTGCTGACTCAGGGGTAGGTGGCACCTCTGAAGGAAGGCAGAGTTTGGGTGTCTGGTGATGCCAGGCTGTGTGTGCCCCTCAGGGCTCCCTGAGCAGCACTGGGCAGGGACATTTTCAGCAAGTCTGAGAAGATCCTGGGTCTGAATCCACAGCAGTTTAGCTTTCCATCTTGCTTTTCAGAGGAACACTTTTCTAAAGGCTGTAAGCACTTGGTTACTCAGCAGTGATGAGCTCTGAACTCCCTCTCAGGGTAACCAGGAGTTTCCTAATCAGCAGGTCACCTGCAATTGTGATGCCACTGATATTGCTGTGCAGTGATTGAAAACACACTTGGAAGCAAACTTTGGGTTTAACAATTCCTATATGTTTGTTTGTTTCCTATTAGTTTTAGTGCCTTTGCAACACTTCACTGAGACAAGCCTGGAACTGCTGACAAACACAGTCACTTGAAAGCCAAGCTCCAAATATTCACTGCACAAGAACATGTAAAACTGTATTCAGGCACATAAGTAACTACATGTCAGGATACAAAAATAAATGGTGTGTGCAAGTTGATAAAGTGTTGATTGAAAGAGAATTTTGCAAGAGCTGGCATCTGTACTCCACCCTTGAAGAAAAAGTGCCAATAAAGCTTTCATAACTCAGACAAGCTCTGAATCATTTAAGGTGAAGTTTCTACTGGAAACCTTTTGTATTTCAATAGAACTTCCAGGTGTAACAGTTTGCCAGTTTTAGATGTTACATGCCAAACCAGATCAATGTGACAATACTTTTCCCTGCTTCCAGGAGCCTGGATTCAAATCCTTCTCTAAGCCCATTATAAGATAGTCAACCACCTTATAGATTTTGTCTAAAGGCTTCTTTTAAAGACAGAGTGAACGTGTTAGGGTGTTGGCTGATTGTGCTTCTGGAGGCTCTACTAAACTTGTTCTGGTTTTGTGCTTCTGAAGCCTGAATTGAGACAAAGTCCTCCTTCCCTAGATATATATATATATATATATATAAATGACATTTTTAGGAAGCTGCCCATGCTGTGTCTTCCCTGGCCCCCTGCCTCCTGCTGCCCTTTGCTGTGATGTGAATGCTGTGCTGCTTGTGGTGGGCTGGAGACCCGCCTGCTGGATTTGCTGTTCCCGTGGTGGCTGGGACAGCCCAAGGGTTTGAGCATCCCACCAGCTGAATGTGACCTTGAATGTGCCATGGACCCTGGCAAACCCTTGGGAAAAGTGAAAAGTTTCTGTGCAGCCAGCACAAGGGTGATGTATTTTCTGGGAAACAATACCCAAGCTGGAAATGGCAGGTCCTGGAGCTCTAGGAGAGCCAGCTACCCTCTGCCACAAGGTGTGTGTGCCTCGAGGAGGATCCCAGCCCTGCTGCTGGGGTTGGCACACGGGGAGCAGGCCGGTGCTTCAGGAGGGGATGGGGAGCAGGACACAATCTGAGGGTGGCTTAGGGCCCCAGGCTGGCCGTGTCTGGGGCTCCTCTGCTCTGCAGGGCTTCTCCACCTGGGCTGCTGCCAGGGCAAGGGGCCAACAGTGCTGCTCAGTGACTTCCATGGTGCGCTCTCCTGAAGCCAAGCCTTAGTTCTTGGCATTGGCTTGGGGGCAGGAGGAGTACCTCCACAAGAACATGCTCTTCCTTGCCCTGTTCCTCTCCCACTCTGAACCAAGTGATGCTCAAGGGACACAGTCACAGCTAGTGTCTGCTGCAGTGTTTATCTGGTCACTTCACGTGGGGGATGCTGAGAATAGAACAGTGCAGGCTGGCTGCTTGGCTTAATTTCTGTATGGTAAATCAAAGTCACGCCTGCCTCAGCATCCACATACAGTCTTCACTTCTGCTTGACTAATCTGAAAATGTTTATTAATAGTGCATCTTTATTTTTTTTCCCTCAGTATGCTTGGTCATGCCTGTCAGTGCACAGTGCTTGTGAAAGAAACCCAAAGTACCATTGTTTTCAAACTGTAAATTTCCTTTCTGGGAAGATGGCATATACTAGTGCAGGCCAGGGCTTCTAGAGCCAGGTTATAGAGTTTCTATTTTGGAGTTAAACCAGTAGATTCAAAGTCAGGCTGCCACACTGTGAGTCTCAGGAATGAAATTGCCAGTGCTATTTGACCAAGTGTCTTCTCTAGAATTTTGTCTTGTCCTTTTAATAGATCAGTAATGAAGATAAGGACAGCTGCAAAACTAGAAGCTGAAAACAAACATGATCTGGTTCCCCTTTGTTAGCTGAAATATTATGGGATACAAAAAGAATTGCTCCTCCTGACCTTCTTATGCCAGTGGGAGGGTCAGGTGTGTCCATCCTGTGCAGAGGCTGTAGCAGGGCAGGGATGAAGGAGGATGTCCATACACAGCACACCTGCAGCACTGAGCATATTTCCTCAATCCTGCCAGGCTCGGGGTGTGGGCAGTGGCCATGGGAATG
Organism: Irena cyanogastra; assembly: GCA_013397155.1. NCBI lineage: Eukaryota > Metazoa > Chordata > Aves > Passeriformes > Irenidae > Irena > Irena cyanogastra. Next base: position 1,196,181 of record VWZV01014315.1, read on the forward strand.
TTCCACAGGGGAAATTGCACTCTGTGGCAGTGCTGCCATGCCTCCTGCACAGGGAACTGGCTTAGTTGTGTCTGCCTGCTCCATGTGCATCTGCACTGTGGTGGTAAATCTGCTTCCAGAGCTCTTGCTTCCTGTCATGGGAGTGATGCACGTGAGGAGTGAGGGGGAACCATTGCAAATGCCATACAACACCTGCAGGTGAGAAAAATCTCCTCTTAGATGGTTGACTTACACACCAGAGGTATGGGAATGTCAGGGAAACAGGTCACTTCATGGCACTCAGAGGCTCAGAAGGAGGGGAGCAGCCCCTCACCCCAGAGGGATCTCATGCAGATGTTGGAATAAATGAATAAGTATTCACACCTGTGTGGATTCTAGCGCCTCAAATTTGGTTCTGTAGTTGTTCACTAAAGCAAAATCTGTTAAAATATAGGTTTGTCTTGTTTATCCTGATGCAAAGGCTCAGGTGAAGAAGTATTTTTGGAGATAAACCATATATATGACTCAGAGCAAATTAAGAGGAAGCTCTCAGAAAAAGACTACAGAGGCTGTCTTGCTGCTATAGCAACTGCCAATTGCCTTTGTGTAGTAAAATGTAATGCTGTTCACCCAAAGTGGCAATAAAGCCTTGCCTTTCCTTCACCTGGAGTCCAGGCTTACTGTAAAGGGTTGCTATTGCCCTCAGCACAGGCCAGCCCAGCTGTAGTGTAAGCACCAGAGTTTGAGCAAGGTCTTGGGTTTAAGTTGCTTACAGTTTTGGGTTTTCTTTTTTTTGTTTTGTTGTTTGTTTTTTATTGCTACTTATATTTGTTGCAAGGATTTAACCGGGAAGAGTTCAGAGTCATTTTCATTGCGCTGGGAAACAACATGGGGTGTGCATGAGAGAAGGGCAGGGGCTGGCACTGCTGGATGTATCCCACTAGCGCTGCTCCTGCCCGGCTCTGTGGCACAGGGCTGTCCCCAGGGAGGGCACCCCGGGGCAGGCAGGACTGGCGGAAGCTCTGTTTGCTTTGCCGGGCTTGAGCAAAGAGCCTGGGCAGAGCCGGGCAGAGCCGTGCTCCTGCAGCCCGCACAGAGCCCGGGCACAGCCGTGCCCCCGCAGCCCCTGCAGCCCGCACAGAGCCCGGGCAGAGCCGTGCTCCTGCAGCCCGCACAGAGCCCGGGCACAGCCGTGCTCCTGCAGCCCCTGCAGCCCGCACAGAGCCCGGGCACAGCCGTGCCCCTGCAGCCCCTGCAGCCCGCACAGAGCCCGGGCAGAGCCGTGCTCCTGCAGCCCGCACAGAGCCCGGGCACAGCCGTGCTCCTGCAGCCCGCACAGAGCCCGGGCACAGCCGTGCTTCTCCAGCCGCCGTACGCAGCCCGTGGGGTGCAGGTGACACAGAGCACCCCCTGTGCGGGGTGGCCTTTAGCAATGTGCACCTGCCGTCATTCTCTCGGGAAGCCTGCCAGTTCAGCTGCTGGGGGGTGTTTTACCCCACCCACAAGTGCTGCTTCTGCCACATAATTCAGGATAATGTATGTAAAGTCACGTGCACGGTACCCAAATAAGCTAGAGGCAAAGGTCTGGTGCTTCAGAGAGCAGTGCTTAGTCTGGACATATTCTGGAGTCCCCTCCATGTTTTATGAAAGTCGTCTCATCTCTCCTTACCGTCCATACAATTAGTTTCTAAAAAGTAGAAGTGTCAGAATTTAATCTGAGATACCAGGAAGAAGAGGTTGTTGTGAGGATGCCTTACCCATCCCACCTTCAGCATTCAGCCTGTTTTTCACCATTACAGGAGTCCTAGCATAGCCTTCATTTTTGAGATGACTCATTTCCTTTTCTGCAATGCTCTTATGTTCTAGTGCTAATAATACTTCCACAAGTGGAAGTCATTATTATAGAGGACTGCTGATAAACTGGCTTATCCTACCTTGCCTCTCAGATGGTATCACAAATGGCAGCCTCAGTGTTTTATGTTCTGCCTGAGAGAGTAATTTTTCTTTCAACCTTGGAATTTAATTAACTTCCAAACATGTGCCTGCATCCATTTGGAAACTGATGGCATTAACTAAATAAACCCATACAGTAGATTTTTAAAGATGTTTGTTACTTGAGCCTTTGTTTATTGTGAACAGTCTGGGGCAGGGTATTCACTGTCTTCCCTGTGCCGTGTGTGTCTGTAGGAGCAGCCAGGTGTGTCCCACCTGCTGCTGATAATAAGGCAGTAACGTGATTCACATGATGAGGGATAAAGAAAGCAAAGGCACCAGCAGTCACTCTTCCAGGGCCTGCTGCTGGCTGACAGTCTAGCACTCTCTGGTGTGTGCTTTGCTCTAAAGAGAAGGATGAAGTAATGACTGGCTTTTTCCTGCTCCTGACTTGTGAATCCTGAATTGTGCCATCTTTCTTTTAATGTGAAACCATTTTTTAAATGGCTGCTGGGAAAGAGAGGGATGCAATGTGCCTGGTGATGAATGTGGCAGTGGGTGATTGTGTTGCTGTTCCAGCATATGGCCAACACCAGTAGCAAGGGAAGGATGTTATTTTAAGCCCCCTCCTTTGCTGGTGATGGCACAAGAAGCAGAAGAGCGAGCTGTCTCACACAGCAACTGAGCTTTCATGGTAGACATCAGTTAACCTGATTTTTGTTCTAAAAAAAAAAAAGAAAAAAGTTTGCTTGGCTTTGTTTTCAAGAGCCTCCTCTGCCTATGTGTGGCTACATTATTGAAAGGGAGGAGGGCTACTGCAGAAAGTAAATACATCCTACAGGGACAGCCTGGTTAGCTTTCCTCAGATGTCCTCACTATGGATGCTGAGAGCCTGCTGCTTTTGGGAAGAGGGTGCTAAGGGGCCAAGGACATCCTGGGCATGGCTGGATGGGCTGCACCTCTCAGGGATACTGGATAGCATTGCCCAATCCCTCTGCTTCCCTTGCTAACCTGAGAATGTGACATTTCCCCTAAAAGTAGTGTGTTGCTGTGCTCCAGAGCTAATTAATGCAGCACTCGCTTAAACCTCTGGTGTCCCAAGCAGGGAATAAAAGCCTTTTACTGGGGACTTAGGCAGGAGAACTGGTACCTCATGTTGCCTGTCCAGTTTTCCCGCTGCTGCCTCTGCGAGGATGCCGAGGCTGTCATTTAATAACCACCCAGGTGGTGTGTCCCAGCAGGGCTCCTGCAGCACGGGCTGCAGTGGGTGGAGTGGGAGCTGCTGGGAATGGGGGAGCTGGTGCTGGACACGGCTGTGATTCCAGGGTGGGGGTGGAAAAACTGCTCTTATGGCTGTTTTCTTTGCAGGAGAGGGGTTGTAAAGGATAGGGAGGAAACTTAAACTTCTCTGGCATGGGGTAGGAGCCAGCTGTCTGTCTCACACTGTCCTGTATTGCTGAATCTCATCAGCCAACCCTCCTTTTGGTCCCACTTGTGCTCAGGTTACCACAGAGTGCAGCAAAACCGCCACTTCCTTCACTGGCTGAGCTAATGGAAACTCCTTTAATAATTCAGGGGATAAACTCTCCACTTGGAGGGGTGGATTCTGCAGGAAAAAGCACAGAAATACAGGTGGTTCTTGGGTGGGCTGCATGGGGATTGCCTGTGCTGACTGACAGCCCTGTGGCCTTTCCTGTCCCCAGATAGTGATGTACATAGGCCAGGTCTCCAAGGACATCCTGAAGTGGCCTCGACCTCTGTCACCACCTGTTGTGAAGCTGGAGATGAGGACGAATGCAGAGTATGGGATGCCGTCCACCCACGCCATGGCAGCTACAGCCATCTCCTTCTCCTTTTTCATTGCAACCATGAACCTGTACAAGGTAGGGGTACAAAAAGAAAACAGAAGAAGAAAAATAAAATAATTAACAAAAGAAAAGCCTGTGTCTGCTTCCAGCAAGCCACATAAAGCTAGCAAATCCAAAGATGTTGCTACTTCAGAGGAGTTCTGTATTTATTTTCACAGATGTGTATTCTTCCCTGTGCTTACCTATAGCTAGTCAATAATAGACACAAAAAGAAATTTAGTGGAAATGTCCTTTTTTAGGCATGGACTCCTCTCAGAGCTGCTGTCAGGCTGCACTGCCCTGCTGTAGTTTGCTGGGTTCACTGTGTTTTTGCACATGAGGTGACCATGGAGGGAAGGTGCCTGGTTGCCAGCATTTTGTGTTCACCCCATGCCCACCAAGTCAGTGCTCCACATTGGAACATGCTGGCTCCCAGAGAAACCAAAGGAACTCTGTGCCACGTGGTTTCTGTATGAAAGAAAAAGCATTGCTGGAAATCCCCTGGCTCCAACCTGTGTTAGACTAACAGCACAAAACACGATTGGAAAGCCTGCTTGTCAGAGGAGTAACAGCAACTTCACTGCACTGTAGGAGCTGTAGGCTGCTTGGGGGAGTCTCACCATTTTTCCTCATCGTCTTTCTAAAAGGTTTATTTCCTGGAAACTCATTTCTCCGTGATGATTATTTTCATTCCATTTAATGAATCCATACCTGTGTTTCCTGTACTCCAGCAATAATAACTTCCTGGCTGCATTGTATTTAAGAATGTTTCTCAGCCCTCTCAAGGGGCAACCCATGTCATCAAGAGGGCTCCTGCTCCCTGTGTGGTAACTGGTCAGAGCAGCTTGACGGTGGCATGGAGACAAGAAGCCATAAGAGGGAATATTTGTCAGCTCTGGAAGCCAGATCCATCCCATGTGTCAGAGCTGCCAAGATGACCTGGTCAGCATCACCTTCTCCTCAATCCACAAGTGACCAGTGGGACATGCAGCTCTTCACAGGCTGTCTTGTGCTTCCTGGAAACTGCCACGAAACGATAAAGCTGCTGTCAAATAATTAAATGGTTTAATTGCCTCTATTAAGATGGAAAAAAACTCCCAGTACATTATGCTGCTATCTTCTTGAAATGCCCTAATCATCAATTACTGATCTGGACTAGCTCGAAGGCCGCCTGCTGAGGGAGGAGTCAAGTGGGTGCAAATAATCCAAAGGCTTAGAGAAATGAGGAAAAATAGTGTTTTATGAACTAGCAGTGACATCTGCAGCTGGGTGTGAGCTCTCTATTCAGGGGACTGGAGTATGCCAGGGGAAAGGGTCAGAAGAGAGCCGTTATGCTTAGAATTTTCACAGATGCATTTTTATGCTGACCTGTGGCCACCCTGGTCAGTTGTCAGCCTCTGGCAGAAGACGGAGATTTTGTGTCAAATTGGATTAATTAACTGCATTTATTTATATTTTGAGTTGGGTTTTTTTTTACAGAAAAATCTCCCTTATGTACTGAAAGGAGCCCAGCAGCCCACTCAGTTTCAGGGTTTGAATGAGTGGATTAAGGGCTAATACGTTAAGCTCACTCTTTACCAAACGTGGGTTTTTTCATTTTTAAATGTTGATTTATTTAAATGCTTCTTTCCATGTTTTTAGACTACTCAGACAGGGTATTAAGCAAAACCAGCTTCATAAGAAGATGATTAAACCTTTAAGTGTCACGGGGAAGAGCAGTCCTGACTGCTCTAATAGCTGGATTGTGGTTTCAGCCCAGACATTGATTCTCCCCGCTGAGCCCGCTGCTCGAGGACTATTGATCACACTTCTGGTCAGACTCTGCAGCTGCCACAGTCCCCTTGGCCGAGCAGAGACTGAGTGCTACCTCAGGCATGCCTTGTACAACATGCTGGGCCTTTTTCCTTAAGCTCTCTAACACTAACATGGTTTTTGCAGATAGATAGGGAACAATTGTGCAAATACCATCTATTTCCCAGACCTCTTCACAGTGAGAGCAGGTCTTGCAGAAGCAGGCACCAGAGATAATGAAATGTCCTTCCAGCAGGGCTGCGTGTTGATTGAGGGGGGCCTTCTCTCAGGTCACAATAATCTCTTGGGGAAAGTACAGCTCAGAAGCCTCTTCCCAGCACAAGATCCTTATGTCAGTCCAGCTGCTTGGTTTGATGGGTTTATTTAATTTTTTTTTTCCCTTTTTCACAGTATCCATTCGAGCTCGGCCTCGTAGCAGCGTTGGTGTTTTCGACGTTGGTGTGTCTGAGCAGGCTCTACACAGGGATGCACACAGTCCTGGTAAGGATGTGCCTCCAGCTCTGCTTTCCTACAGCTCTTCAAGCACGTTCGACCTGCCTTGGCCATGCCATGGCAGGAGCAGATGAGTTGTGCCGCTGAATTTGGGGCTGTGCATTCCGAGGAGCTGCGGGGCAGCCCTGGGGCTATGGCAGTCGGAGTCCGCGGGGAGGTGATCACAGCGCGGGGAGGCCGCAGCGGCCCGGGCCCAGCCGGGTGACCTCAGGGGGGCATCTCAACTGGAGTTCTCCATTTCGAAACTCTAATTGCGAGGAATGCGCTTGGGCAACCGACGCTGCTCCTTAGCTAAGCCCTTTGTGCAATAGTATCGCTGTTTTCAGCGAGAAATAGCCGCGGCTGGTTGGGAGTGCCGGGAGGAATTGCAGCTCGCTGAGTCACGAGGGTAAAGCCTGGCAAGGGAGCTGCCCTGGAGGGCCTGGCCGACAGCAGGTCTCTTGTCAGCCTACAAGACGCTCCAAAATGACAGGTGTCTTGTTTTCAGCTGGAAGGAAATGAATTCTTAAGGAATTGAGGTGCACAAATAGTTTGTCTGAAAATAATTGTAAAGTATCTGTGACTTTATGTGACAGACTTGCTGGGCACAGTTGCTTAGAGACATCAGTGCTGCTTGAGGAACTAATTTCAGTGTGCCTGTGATAGCTGGCTCATTCCTGACAAGAGGAAACTTTACTGATCTGTTATATATAGTGGTCAAAGGGGCAGTCCAGCTCCCCAAATATAGATAAAAACTTTGGGCTATTTCTTCACAGGAGTTTGATATGCATAAATAATTGAATCTTTTTTTCTAAGTAAAAATTACATTTGTAATGAGACTTGATGACTGAAAAAAAGGATGCTCTCATGAGATTAATGTTAGCTGTAAAATATAGCTTGACCTTCCCTTTTAGGCCCAGGGGATCAAAACAATATCTTACATCGAAGCTGCAGACACCCTTTCTGGGCTACTGACCTTAAGTCAATCAGTAAAAATTCTTTGCATACTTCTCTTGCTGGGCCATCATAATGAAAGACCCCTCTAAATTTAGATGGATTTTAGGGTAAAGAAGAAAAAGTTCTTTGTGCTTTTGACATGATAGAAAAGGGCTGTAAAATAAAGTTTTAAAAAAAGCTTCTTAGCTGAAGCATGAGCAATGCTGCCTTTCAAAAGGGCAAACATACTTGGCTGGGTCTTTATCCTGTGTGTGCCATGGTGGGGATGGAGCTGGGAAAGGCCCAGTGACCACAGCTTCCACGTGCAACCCCTCTCCCTGCAGCAGCTTGTCCCCACAGTGGCTGGCTCTGCTGTCCCACCTGCAGTGATGGTTCTTTGGGGAAGAAGTGCAGTTCAGAGCTGTTCCTGACCCTTGGTGGGACAGCTCCTGCCCTGAGCTGTCATGTCACCATGCTGAGGCACAGCTGTGCCCAGCCAAGCCATCGCCTGAAGGAGCCTCTGGGTTTCTAACTGAGGCCTTAATAGAAAGGATATATAATGTATTGAGTGGTCATAGCATTTTAGTAAAGCAAAGGAACGGGTAACAAATATCCATGGACTTGGTGTAACTGAATTCTTCCTGTTTGAGGAACCAGAGGAGGAGTGACAAGGGCAGTTGTGCTTTCCTGCAGCTCCAGTGCAGAATCTCATCTTCTGTAGTCTCAGCTCTACAAATCTGTTTGTATTTTAGCACTGCTGGCCTTGCTTTCGAATGAGGAGTGGTATCAGAAAGTGATGTCAGTAGAATAGATATTACTATTAAAGACCTCCTGGAGAGGCAGTCAGCTGGTATGGAGCCATCTGCATCCCTCCAGCTGTAGCAGAATGCTCAGGGAAAAGGGAGCAAACACCCATGGCCTGGGCTGTTACCAGGAGAGCATCACCCAGCCAGAGAATGGGGTGGCAGCAAGGCACTCACACTGCTGACAGGTGATGGAGTTACAGCCACCCATCTCCACCACCTCAACATCAGAGTGTCCCGTGTGGGTGGGAAAACGGGGGAAATGCAGGGTCTTTTCTTGTAGGGCTCAGATGATAGAGTCTGAGGACCTGGTAAAGAGGGGATCTGGAGTTACCTGGAAAAGGAAAAGTAAAAAAAAAAAGTAAAAATTTGGACACACTTTGAAGCAGTGAATGTGTAAGGTTTTAGGTGTTATTTTTAAGAAACAAAAAGCAATTGGAGATGACTGGTAATTGTTGTTGTTTGCCTTTTTTGTCCAGAGAGTTTTATTTTAGAAAATATTACTTTGTTTTCCATCTTAAAACACTGGCCCAATTTTTAGTCCCTGCCTCAATGCAGTGAACAAGTTTTCCTGTCTCACATCTGCTCCAGAGCCACAGCTGATGTGGTAAGAACCTCGCTGGCACTGTAACTGCCCTGAGTTACAAGCAATAATGTCCTGTGCTGGCCAGCATGGTCATTTTTTATAACCAAAAAAACCTGAAGGGTTTTTTTTCCACCTGAAATATACCCATTTAGTGTTGATGCATTTATTTCTGATTACAGCTCCCATGGTGGTGGCGGTGTGTGTTCTGAAGCTCCCACCCTGCCCCTTTGCTGGGCTGTATTTCAGGTTTTTTTTCATACTACCATAAATCCTGAAATGGTCTTAAATATTTTAAAGCTGATAAACACCCAACAAGCCACAGTACTTCACACACGGTGTAGTACAGTCCTTAGGGGTGCAGTTTAGTAGCGTGAGTGGTGTCTCACACTAAATGAAAATGTGAGGGAGCTCAGGCAGCAAGTGGCTGTGTACCAGACAGAATAGGAAAAGTGTTCTTTGTGCTTGGATTGGCAGTATCAGGGAAGCAGGGCAGATGTTCAGTGCCGTGTGGGAGCAGGGCTGAACTGCATGGCAGTGGAGGGGCTTCAGGGGAAGTAGATGGAGCCTGGGGAGGACTCGTCTGTGCTGAGGGAGCTGAAGCATCCCAGCAGGGCAACCGGAGGTTTTAAATTTTGCAGGTAGTGCTGCACCTTGAGCAAAATCCGTGCCTGCCCTTATTTAAAAATTCCTTTATAATTGCGGGCTTGGCGAGAGGCTAATCTGTTTACACAGGCAAGAATGTGCTTCCTGGGCGTGCTAGCAGCAGCTCCGCGCCGGGAAAATCTCAGGTCCTGCTCCGGAGGGCACAGCGGGGAGAGCCCGCAAAGGAGCTGTTCTCGCAGAAATCGGAGCCATCCCTCCTCTTCCCACCTTGTCCTTAGTTTAACAGGCAAGGGGAGACATCATTAATTCTGCACTGCTAGATGTAAATGTTGGTCTGCATCTTGCCCACCTTCTCTGGGTGTTCAAAAATTCAAACCTGCCCATGCGCACCAGGACTGAAGAGAGTCACCATAGACAGCCACAGCATGCCCTGAGCTCTCCGGCAGCTTCTAGTGAGGAGTTTCCAAAATGAGAAGCCCAGGTATTGGTGGATAGGGGGAAAAACAGAATAAACCACTGGCCTCCTATCTGTGTGTGTGTGTATATATGTGTATGTATATATATATATTTACTTACAAATTGTATATGCATGTACTACTGTATTGATACATACATTATAACACAAGCAAAATTAACAAATATCACGATGAAATAAGCACTACTTTTTAAAAATGCACATTTTATTTTACTTATGAGCCGTGCAAAAAGTATGTTCTCCCCCCAGCCCCATGGGCTGCTTTGTGCACCCAGTTTGGAGGCCACTGGTACAATGCCACTAGCCAGGGGCAGAGCTGATTGTCTGGGTCCTCTTGGAACTTCCAAGAGCCACGTTATTGTACTGGGGCTGAATGGGAGGATAACAAAATTCAGAAAACTTTAATCAGGTTTGTAAATAGGGACTGTGCAACTGGGTTGGGATCTGCTGGAGTCAGCTGGGTATATCTGAGCAAAGCTTTTGTGAGGAAATGTTAATGTTTGGTTACATGTCTTTAATTGGAACAGAAAAGCATGTGAACAGCTTTTGAGTTTTGCTCCTTGGTCACCCATAGAGGGTTACTGAGAACTTTTTCTTCTAACATGAGGTGGACAAACATCCGTGTGGGAAATTGATGTACAGAGTGGGGATGGGATTTCTGAGCATCAGGGCTGGGAGCAGCCCCCAGCTCTTTTGTGTTGAGGCAGTTGCTTAGTGTTGGGCCAAAACATGCTTTGTGTGTAAAGGTGTCATCTAAGAATAGACAGCAAAACATGAATTACTGTGAAGTAAAGGTATATAATATGATGGTATTTTACATACTAGACATCTGTGATCAAGTTTGTGTATTTCTGTTACTAGCCTCATGTTTTGGATGAGTGAATAGATGGAAATTTTTATTAGGAATATGTAAAATGGCTGTAGGAGTTGTTTAAAACCAAATGTGCTGTGAATCTAGTGGAAGTTGTAAACAGCTGAAGTTCGCCCATATAGGAGTAATGCATTTACCGGAATGTCATTAAATATTTCTGTTGTGAAAAAGTTCCCTCATTCCTGCCTAACTTGAAGAGAAGCTCACATAAATAATTTTCAGACTGTGACCCAAGCATGGTGGTAGTCAGCTGTCATGACTCGTGAAAAAGATACAGTCTTAGAAGAGGACATTTCTGTCTGTGACTAACTCCAGCTTTTGCAGAGCTTTTTGTGGCTGTACTAGCAATGCTGCCTCTACGTGACACTGGAAGGGCAGCACAGGGAAACTTGTTTTATTGCTTTTTACCTGGCTGCTCTCATACAGATGGCTTTTGTCTCCTCACTCAGCTTTGTGGCTGACAACAACCAAGTTCTCAAAGCACCTTGTTTGCCTCTGTTAATAAATTAGGGTTTAACTATATGCTTGCTTCAGGCAGTGTACTGAAAGCCAGACTTCAGAGACTTGGGCAACAAATTTCTCCTTGCAGTATCCCTGCCTGGAGGTGCCTCCCTCCCACTGCTGGCAGAAACCATGGCACACACACCACGTCCCACAGCTCTGCCCTTTCTGTCCCTGGAGCTTGTGTTTCTGGGATGGGAGCCTGTCTCTGACAAAGGACAGCATCTCCCCCTTCATGCAAAGCATCAAGGGATAATCACACTGATGTGATGAAATTGCTTGTAGGGTTATGGGAGGGAAAGGGTATCTGAAGACAGCTCACTGCAATGTTGTCCCTGAGATGGAGTTGTGCATGTGCCAGGGTTGTAGGTGGAGAATGCCCTCAAAACATGAGAGCAGGTGAGGAGGAGAATGTGTGTCTACAAACATGTGCATATGCATAAGCTAAGTCTGGGTTTGTGGATTGCCATGTTTTGTTTAGCACGTACTTCAGGTTTTCCCTGCACATGGATAATGCCATCACTGGATTCAGGGTGTTCCTCCACTGCTGGGGCCCACCAATACAGATACTGGTCTTTTATCATCACCTAAATACCTGGTTTACCTTCCATGTCTCACAAAGCCCTTTAAATGTGATTTCTTTACAGGATGTGATCGGAGGAGCACTGATTTCGGCTGTGCTGCTCGTGCTCTTGTATCCTGCGTGGGACACAATAGATCACTTGCTGTTAACCAGCCCCTTCTGCCCATTGTTTTCCATAGTTGTGCCTCTTGTTTTATGTTACAACTACCCCAAACTAGACTATTACAGCCCTACCAGGGGAGACACCACTATGATCTTAGGAGCAGCAGCTGGAGCAACTGTGGGATTTTGGTTAAACAACCAGTACGCTGCTTCAGCCTACACTGGCAGAAGTGTTCAGCCCGGACTGCCTCTGATCACCAGTACAATGGTGTTTGTGCTAGGCAGGTTCTTCGTAGGGATCTCGGTGGTCCTGCTGACACGCTGGGTCATGAAGAGCGTGGTCCTTGGCATGCTGGGCTATCGGTACCAGTTCCCCATTCGTGACCTGGAAGCCCGCAGGCGCCTGGAAGTTGAGGTGCCGTATAAGTTTGTGACGTACTCCTGCGTTGGCTTCACGGCCACCGTGATTGTGCCGCTGCTGCACGAGCTGCTGGGACTGATGTGAGCACAGCTCCTGCTCACCGAGCCGCCTGCGGCACCGCCGCTTCGGAGACGTGACGAGCCAGGCTGGTGACTTGACCAAAAAGTGTTTCGTGCCTTTCTGCACTGGTGTGGTGGGTTTGGCTCTGGCTGCGTGCCAGGGGCTCACCAAAGCTGCTCTATCACTCCCCTCTCTCCAGGGAGAGAAAATATAATGAGAGGATCATGGCTCAAGACAAGGGCAGGGAGAGATCACTCAGCAGTTTTACTGTCACAGGCAAAACAGACTCAACTTGGGGAAATAAGTTTAATTTATTACCAAACTAATCAGAGTAGAACAATAAGAAATAAAACCAGACATTACAACCACTTTCCACCTACCCTTCCCTTCTTTCTAGGCTCAACTTTCCTCCTGAAGTCTCTAGCTCCTCCTACCCACCATCACAGGGGGATGGGAATGGAGGTTACAGTCAGTTCATCACATGTTGCTGCTGCTGCTCCTTCCTCTTCAGGGGTAGAACCCCTCACACTCCTCCCCTGCTCCAGCATGGGGTCCCTCCCACAGAAGACAGCTCCCCTAAAATGTCTCCAATGTGAATTTGTCCGTGGGCTGCACTTCTTCATCCAGCATGGGTCCCCTGAGGGATGAAAAGCCCTGCCAGGAGCCTGTTTCAGTGGTGGTCTTCAAACCCTTCTTAGGGCATCACTCTGCTGCAGTGTGGGGTCCTCCACTGATTGCAGATGGATCTCTGCTCCCCATGGACCTCCATGGCCTCAGGGGTGCGGCTGCCTCACCATGGGCTGCACCATGGGCTGCAGGGAAGTCTGTTCTGGCAGCCAGAGCACCTCTTATCTTCCTCTTCCTTTTGTGACCTTGGTGTCTGCAGAGTTGTTTCTCTCCCATATCTTCACTCCTCTGTCTGCCTGCAGTTGTGCAGGTTTTTCCTCCCTCCGTTATCCCAGAGGTGCTGCTACTGTCACTGATGGGCTCAGCCTTGTGCAGCAGTGGATCTGGTCATTGGTTCTGTTGGACACAGGGGAAGCTTCTGGCACCTTCTGAGAGAAGTCACCCTTATAGTCACCTCCCACCACTACCATGCTCTTGCCACACATACACAAAGCAACTGGCCTAAAATATCTGAGTTGGAGGACTCATGGGAGTTGCTGTGCACAGATAACTTTGGGTTAGAAATCACTGACCCCACTGTGTCCCACAATTAAACACCCTTTGCCCAGGCAACTAAATGTGACAAGCCCACAGCCAAAATTCCTGCCAGAGCCGTAGCAATGGCTGTTTTGCTGTGGGGTTGGGGTTGCTGGGGGGCAGGGCTGTGCCTCTGCCTGCCTGGCTGTGGCCTGCTACTGAAGCAGTAGAGAAAGCCAGGGCAGGGCTCAGGTTTGGGGCACCGGGGAAAAAGTGACTGGCAGGGTGGGGGGAGATGTGACCAGCCAAGAACAAAATGCCATCATTGGGCAGAGCTCATAGTGTCTTCTGATGGCAGTGCCAGACCAGGCTAGTTCTGTGTGGACGGTTTTGCTCGTCATTACAATCTTAAAAAAAAAAACAAAAAACAAAATGTAAAAGAGAAGGAAAGATTTAATGTGATTTGTAACAAATTTACCTTGGATATTAATAAGAAAGCCTCCACTAAAAGATCCTTTGCCTACAAACAACTGAGCAGAGTTATTATCACAGCACTGAGGCTTGAGTTCAAACTGTTTAATTCTGATTTAGTTCCCCTGGCTAGGGGAAAGGAAAAAGTCCTTCCTGTCATGCAGGAGTGACAAGTAGAGTCCATAAGCTGTGTTGTAGAAGGAACTGAGTAGGGACTCTGGTGACTACAGCGCGTGACAATTATAAGATGCCATCATTTTCTGCTGCTGCACAATGTCTCAGTTGGTCTTCCATGCATCCTGCAACACTGTGTGTACACTTGTAGAATAGCAGGGAGGGGTGTCTGTAGGAAGGGCATCCCTACAATTCAGGTTGCTTATTTATAACAATGTATTTCAGCTGTTGGACCAATGAGCCGTCGAGAAATACAGCAGCGAACGTGGTCTGCTTGGCTAGGGAAATGTACCGTGCTATTGCTGCAGAGCTTCCAGCATGGCCCCTGTGCCTTGCCTGGCAGAATGTACAGTGAGAGCCAGCTTTCTAACCATGTCCACTTGTCTTCCTCGTTGTGAGAAAAATGGACCTGAAGAATGTAAATAGGTGCTTTGCCATCCATTGACTGCCTGGATAAACATAATCAATTCCAAAAGTGTAGCTGGGAGTTCTGTCTGAGGAGTGCGAGGTATGCACATGAAAGAGCTGTGCCACTCCAAACCCAGGCTGCCAATCTCCACAAGAAATGCAGGCAGAAATTTTAACCATTTTTAGATTTTCTCAGGCTGTGGATAAACTGTTTCATATCAGGTTGTGTGGACTTTACACATGCAAACAGCTCCAGCGAGCCTTTCAGCAGGGCACTTGGCCACGCACACCTGACCCTGGGTGAGTGCTGGACCTGAGCCACCACAGCCATGGAATTCCATCCTTAGCCTCTCTCCCTCTCATACACCACAGAAGTGCTGCCATCAGGTTTAAAAAACCTTTAAACCCCTTGTGTTGAGAGTGCTGCATGACACACAGGTGCAGTGCACAACTGGAGCCCTGTGGGGGGCCACATCACAAAACTGGGAAAAACTTGACAGCAAGATGAGCATTTAAGCTGGGGATTGGAATTACTCCCAAGAAAGGCACAGTTTGACAGGGACATTCATGCAGCTTTATGTGTAAAATTTCTGTTCTGATTCACAGCTATTTTATGCTATGAAGATTTTATAAATTATATATAAATGCTGCACAGGTATTTTTATAGTATTCACCTGCATGTGATTCAGGAAATACATGCAAACTCTATTTGGTTCAAATTTTAAAATAAACCTATTTTGCAGAGTTTGTTGTCTGTCTGTTTGTTTTGCATCCTCTGTTGATACTTGTAAATGACTGATGTAAAGGTAATGAATCCCAGCTAAAAGAACTTCCCAAGTGTTAGCACTCACTTCTTTTCCCAAGCTGTCCTGCTTGTAGCCACAAGCCTTTTCTCCTGCTCAGTCTAGCTCCATACTTTGGCTCTTCCAGAAGGATCCTGACTTTTAAAAACCGTTTTAAAAAGAGATTACTGGTCTACCAATGACTATTTGTTACAACATTTGCAAATGTAAATGAGTGAGTTGCATATAGTTAGTGCTGGGGGACTTGTGGGCCCTGGAATCTCCTTCACCTACAATATCTACTTCTAACAGATTAAACAGTTAACTGGAAGCCAATTTAACATGTGCAATGACAGCATGACAACCCATATACTGCAGAATATTTTGCATTAGTTGAGGAGTCTAACAAGGTTTTGTGGTGAAAAAGTGTATTTGAAACCAGATAGGGCCTCATCCTCCTCTCAGCATCACATCCTGCCTGGAAGTGGTGTCACTCCAAGTGCCCACAGCTGATTGGGATAAGCCCAATTGCTGCAGCATCCCTGTGCCAGCTGGGTTAGGCAGGGCTTTCAGCTGGGCTCTGTGCTGAGGCTGTGCTCCTGGGATGCTCACAGGACCATAGCTATTCCTGCAGAGCCAGGCTTGGAGAGGCAAGTCTTCTGACAAGGTGAGACACATCACCTTTTCTGTATTTCATTAGCCTGAAGCACCAGCTCCTCATTGCAAATCCGTGTCTTTGCCGTCTTTGGAAATGCTCTTCATCCCTGCAGTGCAGATGCCTCTGTGTTTCCAGTGTGGTGGGAGAGAATGTGGTTTTGTGGTGGGTTTGCTGGCCATGTTCTTTACTTTGTAAGACAAAGGCAGCAGCTGAATCCTCTCGAGTAGGCACACTTGTGTTTTAGAGTAAAACACTGCTTTTGATGTGAATGGAGCGGGAGGTAACTTCCAGAGTATCACAGCCTGGACTGCTGTGTTCTCAGTACTGTCTGTGCTGTCTGTTCTGGTCCTGTGCCTGCCTACAGCTGGAGGGGTGATACAAGACTATCTAAGTTGCCTTTGTTATGCTGTCTAGAGGGATGTAGCAGGCACCTCACCCATAGCTTAGTCCACTCTGTTCTGCCTGGAGGCTATCTTTTTCTGACCAGCTTACTTCGCAAATTGCTTTCTGGGCACGTGGTGCTGACCCAGGCTTCCTCCTCTCTGGGGCACCTCTGTGTGCTGGTGCCCCAGGGCAGAACCAGCTACTCTGTCAGAAGTCAAATGGATACTGCACCTTTTGGCAGGGATTAAAAACCAAGGCAGCAAGCACTGAATTTCCCTGCTTTAATTTTCCAGCAGTAACTTTGTCATGACCCCAGTCTCCTAATCCATCCAAGTTCCTATGCAAAATTGCAAGCAAACTCACGACTTGCTTTTCTGGATGTAGTTGATGTAATTTAGGGAACAGAAGAAATCGGTCTCAGTTTCAGTTTTGACTCTTCTCAACTGTGCTACAAGAAGTTAGAAAACACAGGTGCCTCTCTTAACAGGGTGGAAGTGTGGCTGGGATCTTGCACATTTGCTGAGCCATGAGTAAAGCAGGGCCCTTGCTTGCTTCCTGCTCCTGTCAGAGCTTCCTCGCTGTCTCACTGTCCTCCCGCCTGCCCCCTGTCCCACGGCCACCCTGCTGTCACCCCACTGCCACCCCGCCCTGGCAGCAGGCTCGGTTTCAAGGTCACTGGGCGGTCAGAGGTGTCACCTGTGCCAGGCCATGATCCCCTGGCAGCCTCTTGGCAGCGCTTTTGCCCAGCCTATTCCATATTCACCTGCCAAACCAAGGCTGATTTAAATTTCAAGCAGGCACAGTGCCAGCCTGGAGATGGAAACAGTCCCAGGCGTCACCTTTACATAAACACCCTTGTGCAATAGCAAGGGTAACCTGCAGGGAGCTGCAGCCAGGCTGTCTCAGGCTTCTGCTCTTTGCAAAATCACCACCAAAGCACAGCAAGGACAAACCCAGAGCTCATGTCCAGCAGAATGGAACCCAGCAACTGCTCAGACAGCACACTAAACCAGCTCTGATCTCTCTGTCACCAGCTCTCCAGGCTTTTCTGCTTGCGTTCAGACCTCCAGCAATGACCCAGTACCCACAGGGAGCAAGAGCAGGCCAAAAGTAATCCGTAATTGAGGAGCAGTAGTTAAAAATCCCACTTCCAACTCTTGTTTAAAAAGAAAACCCTAGTTCAAAAGATGTTTAAAAACTGCTCAGAAGTCCCTACCAGCAGCAAAGGTTTCCTTTGCCAGAGCCCATGGCTACAGCAAAGGGTAAAAGCAAATTTCAGTACTCACAGAGACTGGCTCCAGCACGAAGCTGTGTAATAACTACCTCGAGTACTGCACACAGCTATGAGCAGGCTGTAAATACCAGATAATTGCTTTGGAGCTATGAAAGACAAAGCCTCGCAATAAATACACCAGACTTACATGAAGTGTCCCACTCATCAGGAATCACAGTTAATCCTGAGCTCAGCACTACAGCAGAGCTTGAATTTCATTGCAAGGCTGCTGGCACCATAGTTAACTGGAGGGGTCAGGGACTCTGAAGAGGCTTTTTAACCTTTCTCTCCATTCTCATCCTCTACTTTTAGGAAGTAATGGTACTTACCTGGGACAAAGCTCGTGGTTTTGGAGCATTTAGCTGCCAGTGCATGAGCAAATGGTATGAAAAAGAAGCGATCCCTAAAAGCCTCACAACACATGCCACTGCAGCTCAAGCCGTTAGTCCCAGCTTAATCTAGTCTTTACATTCAAAGGACAGCTAAATTCACAGGAGAATTGGGACACCCAAAGAGTCAGAAAATCTTGTGTAGAAAAATATATTTAGTGCACGCAAATATGCCTGCACTCTGCTGCAATGCAAATCTGCCTTATTGTCGTCCTAATCCCCGTGCATGACACACCAATAAACAAGGGGGGGTTAATACTTTCCATCTGCGTTACAGATTGCTTCCCACACTGCGAGCCTGCCTGCTTACAGTTGTGTAGGCATCGTGGAGAGAGAGATCCTGCAAACGCCAAGCTGCCTAATCCCCTGGGAGGTTTAAAATGTGAGCTGCAGTTTTCTCACTCTCCGTGGGCACTGGAGTCAGTCGTGCAACGTATGGCAATAGCTATATTCTCATTTCACGTCTGTCATGCAGAGATAATTAAAATCTACACTTCCATCTGAGGGGAACCATAGGGTTTCCAGATGGGTAACTGTAGTGCATATTTCATACTGGATTATCACTTGCACCAAAAAGCCTTGCCTGTTGCCTTCCCACCTGTTGAGATTATTGATGGGGCTGCCATTGAAAAGCCCTCGTGGGCCCAGTGATAGGGGTCTGTGCAGCTCATAGAACTACAAGCTTACCTCACCACTGCACATCTCTGCTCAGTGGGGCAGTCATTGTGACACCCTTCTCCAGCAATTCCCAGGTGTCCACTCTTGGACAGGCCCCTCCTGGCTCTCACAGCAGAAAGGAGCCACAGTGCATTGGCCTAACACAAAATACTGGCTGTTGTCAGCCTGCAGCATTAGCAATGGTTATAGTATTGCAAAGAAGGGACAGCCAGCTTCACAAGCCTGCCAGTCAAGGGCTGCTTCAGTGTACTGAGCTGACCACCCACTTGGTGACATTCCTGCAGAAAGGAAGGATGGGAATCACTATGCTGGATGGAGCTTCTCAGTTTCAGAGAGAGCAGAGGCACAGTGCACCAAGCTGTGACACAACTGCTGCCAGAAAGCCACCTAGAAGGAAGAGTCTGACCCATGAGAGGTTCTCATGTACTTGCAGGGGTAGAACTGCCAGAAAAGTAACCCTGCCCAAAAGCTGCGTGGTCCTGCTGCACAGCTGGGGTCCAGAAAGCCCTGGTGGGGCTGGGAGAGCAGTGGGCCCACGCTCACTTCTGCAGACAAACATGCCAGCCCCAGGCAGACAAAGGCTTTGATAGTTTTCTGCTACTCATGCAAAACAACACTGGCATATGCTCTTAAATGCACTTCCCCATTTGGTTTGGAGCTTCAAAAACCACTAGGCTGACATCAGCAATGAAAAAAATTTAATTCCACCCCCTCCCCTTTCTGAATTTAGAATGATAAAGGACCAACAGTTATGTCTGGAGCAGGGAAGCAGATATTACACACATCTTGCTTACAAAATAGCTCTGGTTTTCATGAAACAAGTTTATTTTCCTCCCCCAGCCATTGATGAGCACATGACAACCGTGTAGAATAAAAGCTCAACTCCTTAGTTCTGCTCACATTCACTCAACATTTGCTCTAATCAATTATCTTATTTCATGCAGTAAGAAAAGAATGAGATTCCTGTTATGCAGCCATAATCAGTTACAGTATGAAGCTGTGTCTGTGGAACATTTCTGATTTTGAAAACTAATCATCTGCTCTGCCATTACATTTCTCTTGTAAAACACTGGGCTTTGACCCAACTTGTTTCTTCCCTGCCTTTTGAAAACACTGAGGGCACAGCCTAGTCCGAGATCCCACATTCCTTCCCTGCAGAAGTCAGCCAGATTGCACTGTAAAGAACACATTTACTCAGGGAGACAGGATCTGTTTTTCTGGTTTATTGGAACATAAAAGCATAAGCGGATGTCCCCTGGGAGGCAGACAAAAGAGGAGAGGGTGCTGCATGTGACAGTGGACGGCTGCCGGAGGATATAAGTCACGTCTTCACACGAAGGGCTCAATATTGATCTCTAGGACAGAGCAAGGCATGGTGAGCTCAAACTTGGTGATAACATCAGGGTGTACGACTCCAAGTTTCCCAATGCTTTGACCTTTGGCAAAGACCTCAGCACAGCGACCAGGAAAGAAAGCAGTGCCTGTAAAGAAAGTGAGAGAAAAATCAATATTTCTTTGGGCCGGAGGAGTCAATAGGCATTTAACGTGCAGAACAAAGCCCTCAGTATTAAATGGTTCTCTGTGCTGAGATGCTCAGAAGGGGCTCTCACATTCTTGCATTAAGAGTTGTCATGATTGATAGAGAATGAGAAAACAGAGTTAAAAATAAAATGTAAAGCCCAAAGCGTGGGCATTTTTCACACTCCAATTGTTTTGACTAAGTTCTTCCTGCAATAGAAATTAGCACAGTTGAGTCAGAGGGCTACTGAGATGAAGAACTTTTGCAGCCTTTAAGCTATTTAACATCTGAATATCTCCCACCTTCGTCTGTTTAAAGAAATAAAGCTTGCTGTCATCTAAAGGGTAAGCAGGCATGTCACCCTTGTTTGCCTGTCACATAATTAAAAACAACCTGCATTCCTCATCTGGAGAAGAACTTCTTAAGCAGCTTCCTATACACCATAAAACTATGAAACAGTGAACACTCAAAGAAAGCCAAAGATCATCTTCCTCTTACCTCCAAACAGGTCCTAATTTTTAAATGTTACATGGAAGTTTTTTCCTAAAAAAAGTAGTTAAATTTGCCATGAAGAACTTGGAGCAGTTGTGCAGACTTTTTCATGGAAAGACTTTCCTAGCTGGGAACTTCCCCATGTGTGGTGGCTCTACCAGCACTATGTTCAAGCTTGTCTACTGCAACTAAACTTGCACTTTTTTGGCCTCTATCCTGAGGTGAGTGGCACTTTTATCTGATAGCCCTTCTAAAGACAAACCCAAACCAGAGCAGCCAGCTGCTCCTTCTGAAAGCACCTCTTTCTGAATGGGTGTGTGGAAGCAAGGCACAGTGTGTAGGACATCCCGTGAGCAGTGCTGCAGGAAATGCTGTGACATAAGGGGAAGGGGAGAGAATGAAACAAGGCCACTGAATCCTACAGATTCTGAATCCTCAGAAAGCTCCTCCATCCTGTTTTTAATGCTGCTGCCTTCAGTGTCCTCTGCAAAAGGAACACAAGAATTTCCTGAGTAGCACCAAATGCTACTTAAGGTTCAGGATCAGCCCAGGACATTCTACTGTGTGTACAAAGAGCTACTTAAAAAGACAATAATGTCCAAATGAACCTCAAACCTCAGGAACATTTTCATGGTACTCTGATCACTAGTGGTCAAGCCCAGAGATATTCTCTGTTAGCTTTCCCAGTGGAAATAATTAATTTAAGAAGTGTCTCCTATGAGGTTTATAGCTGTAACTTGCAGCTACAAGAACAGTAATTAGGTCTTTTTCTTGCCCGAGTTGCTGCAAGTGCAAATTAACTTCGATGTCCACCTCAATTTTGGCTACCTTGTGAAATCTGACCACAGCAGTAAATGACCACAGTAACACTGCTTAAAGGCTGTTTTAAAAATATTCAGAAGCAGAATCTTTTAAATTATCCAGTTCCAGTCTTAGCTACAAACACAACCCAACTATTTACACTGGATGTACAACAGTGAAATTACCTCACCCTGGATGCTACTGGCACATGACTCCAGCCAAACAGACACTTGCCACTGCCAAGCTGCACTCTTCAAAACAAGATGAAACAAATTTAGAAAAGAGTCAAAGGTCACACATACAGATCATTCTGCAGATTGTGGGTGAAAACATAACCTAAAAATAAAGTTGCCTTTCACTTAATGGTAAAGGCTTTCCTATTTGTAAATAAAGCTGGTATTGTACCCAAGATGTGAGCAGCACACAGAGACTTTCTGTTAGACACTTGACTGTCAGCTTGAACTGGCACAAGAGCAAGAACCAAGCAGAAGTTCATATTGTTGGTATGGTACCCCACTATAAATCTATACGAAAAAAAGAGCTTTGACAATGGGGCCAGTTAAAAAACTGTGAGTCTGACTTGTCTGTTCTTCTGAGCTTCCTTCTGTGTAGTCTTGGGAAAGTTATTTTATCTTCTTGCACATCTAGACCCAGCTATGTCATGAGACTTAACTGTTTTTAAACTTGTTGCAGATATCTGATAGGATCTGAAATAATACTTTACTCAGTCAATCTAACAAAGGCAGTTTCCTAGATCTGTGCCACTTCCCATTGTGTGAAACAATGCTGTTTTCAGACACAACAAATGCTCTGCTATCCATCACCAGTTGTGGGTCTCCTAGTCCCAGTGAGTTCCAAATATGCTGCTCCAGGCTATGGGTTAGACACTGAGCTGAATTTTCCATCTCATGCAGCAACTGATGCTGGACCATGATGTTACTTTTCTTTGTACTTCCTTGCAGCAAAGAGGGAAATATATAATTGATATCAAGGGGGAACATTTAGGTCCCCAAAGTGCAGGAAACGGGACCTTCAAACAACATCTCTATTTCTAGTTAAGATGACCCTAAAATGTTGGCTGCTTCACAGGGCAGTCACCAGTGTGCCCCATGCTCTGCAGACATGGCAATTGCAGGGCACAATTCTGTGGCTGCAAAAGATCAGATAATAAGCAAATAAAAATGAAAGAACCTGTTAAAAACTCCAGAGCCCCCATCTGTCCAGCCAACACATGGCTCTTGCACCAAAGAAACATGAGCTGAGAAACAGGTTTACAGAGAGTTTATGAACTCTGGTTCATAATGGAACCATTATTATGGTAATTGGCTGCACTACAGAATGCTTCAAAGTATATTCGTGCCTGCCAAAAGGGCCTCCAGACTGCATCCCTCAGGGGGGATCTAAAGCCTTCCTCATTTTGGTGACTCTTCCTTTGACCACACAGGTGGTAAGGGAAGGAGGCTGGCTCATGCATTGGACTGGGTGCTGTAGCTCCATGTGCCTCTGTCATGGAACCAGAATTTGGAGCAAACGTAAACTCCAGGTTAAAAAACTCAGACATTGAAAGGGAAGTAAAGAAGGGAAAAAATACTCAGAAGAAACAAGAAAAACCTGAGCAGAAAGGGGGGAAGAGAAACAACCATTTGCAGCTGGGGGAGAGCTTTGACTGAGGGACCAACAACAAGCACAAAAGGAGACCTGAGCTAGAGGAACCTTCTGTGCTAAGGCAAGACACAGGCTGCAGGAGGAGCTGAGAAACCCAAGGAGCAGGGCAGCAAACCAGAAGGGTCATCAAAACAACCAGGAAACAAAGGTAAGGACTCTTTTCATCCTAATCTGTGTGTTTCTGTGTATTACCAAGTAAATAGCAATGGTGGTTAGGATTTCTAACAAAGCTTGTGTCATGGACTGGGCAGTGTTAATGTGACCTCAATTCTTGAAGTGAAGTGAAAGGCTCAGAGTGAGAGTCAAGGCTGTATGAAAGATGTGCTGAAGCTACTTGCACACACGGGAAATCAGCAAAAAGTGCACATGCTGTTACCTTGTTTGTGTAAGCCACACCAGAAGCTGAAGCCCAGTACTCTAAAGCTTCAGTAAAGCCTTCATGCCAAAAGGAGTCTTTCCAGAATCACTGGCAGCTGTGACCTGCAGTGGCAGAATCACTGTAGCCTGCAGCTTTTGAGCAGGAGTCACCACAGCTTGTCCTGCCTGTCTATGCAGTATCATCCAAGAATAGCATGGCTGTGAAGTGCATGGTCTTCCCCAAGAAACTGTCCCTGGTCAGGGAGGCACAAAAGCACACCTGGAGGCCCCACTGTGAGCAGGTGTGTTAGGAAGGGATTGTGTTTGTTGCTGGTGCAATTATCCTGAAAGGCTGCTCTTCTAGGTCCAACTGGTTGGTTGTACCATCAACTACACTGAGAGTCAAAATTCACTTAAAAATTGTAGTTTACTGTACCTCGTGTTTTAAGGATACCAGATTTATCCCTCTTGACATAGTAAATTCTTTCTGCTCTGCACACAAATTAACTTCATAAACTTCACCTTGAAGTCTAGTCAGAGATTGTATTGTCCTTGCTGATAGAGACTCAGACAATGCCAGAGGAAGCCTGAAGGTCTAGCAGTGGAAATCCATCTCTTAATATGTCAGGTGTGTAAGTGGTAGTTAGGAGAAGGGGTGGGGTGAGGTGAAATCCAATCCACCTTCCTAAAGAAGAGATGCCAAAGCCAGCCCTGTCTGATGCTGACACACTACACGCAAGGAAAAGACAAAAGCTACTTCTCGTGGCTGCAAGTAAGAATTTAATTTCTAATGTTTAGTGATGTAGAAGTAATACCTTTAATTAAAGCTTCTGTAGCATGTCCTCAAAATCCGTAATTGCCTTTCTGTATTCAGGCAACAGGGCCACTTTGATTGCTTTGGGGTAATTCTTTGGCCAATAATCCAACAGAGCATGTAGTCTTTAGCACATTTTCTGGCTAATTGACCCTCAAAGAGCTCTGAGTTCCCTGCACTCTTTGTTGTCAAACACCTTGCACAGTTTCTTTTCTCTACCTTACTCTCCCTTCCTTTCAAAATGAAATAGATTAAAGTTGTATTATAGGCCTGCAGTGGCACTAAGCCTTCAAACCCACTTGTTTGTTCCTGTCATTTGAAGGAACACTGGAAGCTGAAGCTTAAGAAGGTAAGAGAGCAGAGCTTAGCTGGCCTCAGTAGCCTTTCATCTTCATTCTCCTCCCTTTAGTGACTCCAGCTGCCCTTTCACTACCTCACCCTGACTCACCTGATGTATTTTGCCTGTGCTACACCAGATAGAATTTAGTTTTGTTGGTTTTAGGATCAAGCTGTTCACACTTTTGACCGATTTCCTTCTTTTGGCAGAAAATGCAAATCAAATTCAGAGTCAAGGGGCACTATCAGCCCAGCAATGTGTTAAAAGGCAGCCCCCTCTTTCTGCCTCTATACACAGCACAGAAAGGCTCCCAAATCCTTATGCAAACCAACAGCAACCTCAAAATCAGATCTTGTCATGGAATGATTTACCTCCAGCTAATTCTTAAAATCACAGGCATCTCAAATCTTCCATGGTCTTTGGAACATACTGAGAGACCAATTGTTGTCATAAGTTGCACATTGTCAGCAGTTCTTCTCCCTTATATTCTCAAGCCCAGAAAAACCATACTTTGGGATCAGTGGGATATTTGTCAACTTTGGTCTCTTGATTTGTAAACCCTGACTAAAGATGTGCCAGAATGACTGTCATTTCCTCAGATCACACCTAACTGTAGTGACACACCAGGAAATTCAAATTAGTACAATTAAATTTAAGGCATGTGCCTTAATTACCCCTCTCAAGAAAATAATTAACACTTGACAAAAATCACAGAATCAGTATCTATGTGACGTGAATGAGTATGGCCTTGTCTAAAGGGCATCTTTCATTCTGATCTCTTCCTCTGCTTTTCCAAAAGCCTCCTCATACAGGGCATAGCAGAAGAGGGTAAAGTGACAATCAATTATTTACCTGGACTGCTACACTGGATATCCAAAAATAGAGTTGAATATTAGAGTCCTTGTGCAGACAATAAGGCTGGGAATCATCCACACATTTGCAGTGGTCAGCCAGTAAATCATCTTCTATCACAACTAAGTCAATGGCTGAGTTTCTATTAATTTGTATTTCAGGGAAGGTGTGAGGAAAACTATTCTATCTCATAAAAACCCTCATATACAACCTTATAAGGTGGATTTGTTTTTCATTCTTGCTGTGGAGTGTCCCAGGAGCTTTAACAGAGGTTGTTTGGTGTTGGTGGATGTCAGAAACTGGCTGATGAATGCAGTAGGTTTGAGGCATCTCTTTATTCACCTGTGTTATCCGCAGGATTACAGCAACTTCAGACACTTAAAATTACCAGGTAAAATCACTGTGTTCCTGCCTTTCCTAATGGAAGGTAATACTTGGGTGCACGCTGAGGCTAAGGAATGCAGATATTTGGGGTTCTCTTACTAAATACTGCATGCAGAAAAAAAAATTAAGTAGGAAACCTAGAAAGAAATCTATCAAATTCCATGTATTTCTCTAGAAATCAGTATTTGTGTATAAAGCTCAAAAATTTGCCTTTGTGGGGCAGCTGTGAGAAACAGCAACTCTCCACTGGAGTTTAGTTGCTTTGCAGAGTTACCATTACACAGCTAATCTTTGCTATTAGGCTGCTTTATCTGATTTATCCAGATTTATCTGAAACATTAGACTTTGTCTAAAAGTCACAAACCTAAGCTGATATTATGTCACAGCTATTTTGTCTATAAAATGAAGGAATTCCTAATCCCAAGTAAAGCTCACCTTTTTTTAAAAAGAAGTCTTGCTATTTCACTTGTTAGAGAACACAAAGCTTTGAATATTAAAAAAAATTTGTGTTCCATGAGTGTTTTTATCGCTTTTTGGGTATCTAAAGGAATGATTCATTCTTGCAAACAACAGAATCTGTCAGAAGCTAGGAAACAACAAACCATATGCTTTTTGGCAGGGGGTATGGCATACTCTGTGTGTGCACAGCAAGGCAGCAGGTTTAACTTGCTAGGCTCTGCTTTCACACAGGCACTAGAGAATAACGAGAACCAGCACTAAGCCAGGCTGCAAGTCTGCTTTAGTGTGTCACACTTGGTTTGTGTATTGTTTAATCACTCATGTCCCAGAGCAGGCTGCCCTCCTCTCCCAGTGACTTGAGTGAGATAACCAAGGGCCACCCCACGTTCTGCTTTCACAGCTCCCCCGTTTCATGCCCTTCAGAAAACAACTTGACAAAGTGGCATGGAATAACACTTCATTAAACAAGGGATCTCAGCAGTCACTGGAACTGTTCATCACTTAGTTTTAGCAACCAAGGCTTATGTTGCAAAGCAATGCCTCGTGGGTGAAGCACACAGTGGCTCCAGCAGGAACAGAAATGCCTGAGCTGAGTGTGAGCTCAGCATTTCTCTGTGTATCTGCTCTTCTCTAACACATGCACCACAAGCAAAGATAAAGTCAATTCCTCCACCATAGGCAACAGCTATCTTTGAAGCATGCATTCACACTGATCTAAACATTTCAGCCAATATCTTGCAAATGCATGTTTAAAATGTTACTGCAGAAATAAAAAGAAAAAAATGTAAGATTAAATTTGAAGCACCACCCCTTTGCCTTCATATTAAAGTTGAAAAATCACACCAGACTGGAGGAGAACTGCCAAACTATGAAGTATAAAATAGACATGCTCACATTTGGTGGCATTAATATCAGAATGGTAGTGAAAATGAAAGGAGGTGCACATTCAGTTTGCCTCCAGCCACAGCAGGCTGAGCAGATGAGAATGGAATTGAAGGATGGAGCTGTGGGGATGGCAAATGTAGCATTTCTTCAGAGAAGCCAGAACTGCCCTTGCACCCTGAGAAAGGAGCTGTGCTATTGCTCCTATTTCTGCTACTGCCTTGAATGAATAATTTTTTTATAAAGAAGGCTTTGCAATATTGAAAATATAGTTGATGATTAAGAAATAGTTTTCTATTTAAAATGTAAAAAGTCGGAAATTACCTAAATCTATAATTATATAATGCAAAGCTGTGCCAGACATTTAAATTTCTTGATGCAAGGTAGACTTCTATCTGTTAAGACTTGTTATGATGTGTGATTTTAAAAAGATAGCTGCCTTTGGGGGGGTAAAAGCAAAGAAATTAAACTTTGAAGAGGCCTCTCCAGTAAAGGAACAGCAGAAGAGCAAAGAGTTGTCAGGGAGAAGACATTGACATCTTGAACTCAAGGAACACAAATGCCAGTGATTTAGATGGTTCTGGTTGGCAAAAACTGATAGAAAATGAAAACCCTTAACTGTCAGGAGAAATGCTACTACTCCTTGGAGCATGCCTAACCTGTCAGAATGAAATGCAATGGGGAGAAAAATATTGTAATCTTTAATAGTTAATACTTGCAAAAAGAGGCACTAGAAGACAGCTTGACAGTAGAAGATAGCTTGTGTCTCTTTCCAAATTGACTTGACACCTTTCCTCACAGTGTTTTTGCAGTTGCCATAGATTTTTTTCCCCTCCCACAACAGGACACGTAGTTCTAAATGAGTCAATTAAAAGGAGTTTCTCTTCTAAAATAATCTTCTGGATTTGAGAAACTAATATTTTCTTTGTTCTCTAATTGAATTTTATTTCATATGTGGGCAAAAAAAGTGTGTCAAACATAATTTGGTGATGAAAGTTTAAAAGACAAAGAAGTCTAAGCCTGTCAAACCTTTTATTATCCCATGCTGTGCTAAAATAATGTACTTTAACTCACACACCTTTTTGGGGATAAGGGTTGATACTTGAAGGGTATTGAGAAAGGACATTCAAGAAGTTTCAGAAAAGAGCTGAAATGACTACAGGAATGGAAAAAGCCCTTTTCAAACTCATTTCTGAGAGCCTCTTTTTCATATTAAAAATCAACAGTATAACACAAAGCTACTGAAGTGAGACCTATTTCTAAATCAAGCTCTGGGTTTTGCCACAAATTCTGTGCTGCTTGGCCTACCAGCATCACTTCCAATAGCAAGACACCTCTGAGGAGTCCAGTGCCAGAGAATGCTGCCAAATTTTGATAAACCAGGTTTATCTGGAGATACTCCAAATACTGTAGATTCCCACTTTGGCTACATCAATAATATAGGCAACCCTCCTGTTTCGTATCTTTCCTGGGTACCTCCTTGGGTATCAATGCAGTTAAAATCGAATTTGAGGCATTAACACCAGAGTGGGAAGATACTTGATAGAACAGAAATAAGCTTGGCACAAATTTATAGGGATTTAGTTCCTATAAATCTGAAGACGTGTATTACAGAAAGGAAAGGGAGACCAGAGATAACAGACAATTATAGGGATATTAAGCAGGCAGCCACACCCACTTTATTAGATAATTTAATGCAATTTTGAGTTGTTAGAACTGTCATTCTTCATGTAACTAAGTTCCCTTGATGCTACAGAAAAATCTGTTCAGGAGAAAGGGATGTAAAATTAATTAGATCTCAAAGGAGTGGCCAACATTGGAAAAGCAATAAGAGCTAGTGACAAACATCCAAGTTTGCAAGATGATTTACCAATTTTAATGATTGGTAAATTGGTGCTGGCACTTCTGAAACCTCTTGCAGAATTAGGGTAATACATTTAAAAGTACTAAAACCGGTCAGGTTTTAAAAAAAAAGGCACTTATTCTTACCTCTCACTATTAATTCGTTAAGCTGTATGGGAGGTAGGGAGGGGACAAAACAGAGAAATGGGAGTAGAGGATCTTCAAGAACAATTTATTTGAGAAATGAGTACTAGCAGTTTCACAATAAAAAAAGGAATGTTTTTGGCTAAAACTCTCTCCATATTTAGTGCTGAAGTGAATGTGGACAGAAATCAGGAAGTTCCTTAGAGACAAAAATGAGAGAAACAATTTGCACTTCAGAAAATGTGATTAATAACAGTGGCTGAAATTCATCAAGGAACTGAAAAAAATAAGAAAGATTAATTACTGGCTGCAGTAAAGACAGCATTTAAAAAAGACTTAACAATATTGGAAACAAATTGTGGGTAGAGTACTTTCATTAACTAACAAGAGTAGCTACAGAGACAGAAGTGTATTAAGTTTTTAATAGATATTTCTTTTCATCTGAGGTGGGGGGAAGGTATTATTGAATAGAGTAAGATGTTGTCCAGTCCATGGTTACATGTACCAGGATTAGGTTGTTTCTAAAACACCAGGAGTCTCAGGCATCAGAATTGTGGTGCAATTCTCAGAGCAAACATCCTGCCTGCTCTTGTTAACTTGGAGTTACAATACTGGAAATTCAGCAGTACTAGAAAAATGTTAATGTGGTGCCAGTATTATAAGGCGGATGATCTAAGTTGATTCTCAGTGATAAAAAATTGTGGGGAATTGGCAAAAGTGAAACTAACAGGAGAGGAATACAGTGAATTACCAGCTGATGTGTTTTATTAAGAATTGATGTTTTCAAAAAAATGTGATTATCTACCAAACTTATAATTTGCAAGACTATGCAATGGCACCTATAAGAATGCCAGTTAAGTGGACTAAGAATTGTCTGATACCTCCCAGTATGTCAGAAATTGGCACATTTCCTTTGGCTATCCATGAGTAAATAGACAATTATTGACATTTGTGACCAATGCACAGGCAGCTGAAAGGCCAGGATTGCCATTAAAAGAAATCAAGCTACAATGTCTTAAAATAAGTCAGGTATTAATAATGCCAAGCTCAAGATGAGCACTAAATAGCTGCATATAGTTCAGTCTCCCAATTTAGGCTGATCACTAGAGATAGATGCTGCAGTTCAGTTCCATACCTCTAACTTGGAATTAGTCCCAGACTTCCCTCCTCTTGTCTTGTGAATTGAGGTTCACGGTCTAAATCTTCTTTTAAAGTTGTTTATTGTGTAATTATTACTGTAAAAGCTAATGTTTATTGATGTTCTTAGTTATGGAGATAACTATTACACCTCTAATTTCACAGCTGAACCTTACTATATGGGAAGCTATTACTATGATTTACTGTGGAATTAAAATTTTCTATACTTCACCACACCTTTCATTTAATTAAATAAGGGCAGTAAAAAGAAGGGAGTGCAACTTGTTCTGTTTTGTTTTGGTTTTTTTTGTTTGTTTTTTTAAAGACAACTGTCAGTTACTGAATGAAGCAAGAGTTAGTATGCATTTATTACGTACACATTCATGTTGAACACAAACAGGCTGACTTCCCAGCTTTGCTAAGCTGATCATTACCTTAAAAGAATGAATGGCATAAACATCTAGTTAAAAATTAAATTAATAAATTCAAGAGTTAGCTGAAATGCCTGCGAATCAATACTGTAGAAAAAGGAAGCTCATGCCAGAAGCTGATTCTCTTTAGGGGTTGCTTGTTTTCACGAGTTTGCTATTTCAGTTTGGTCATGGAGGACAGTGGAGCAGCAGCCACGCACAGATTCTCTGTAACATTTTCTGTGAACCTGTCAAGGTTGTTTCATTTTGATAAAACAGGGATATTATCTTCCCCTTTCAAACAGTTTGTGCTCAGTTAAATTCCATGTGCAAAGTATGGAGACTCCTGGAAGGGACTGCAAAACCAGGGGCTCCTTCCTTAAATAAGAGACTCTTAAATGTTACATTAGGAGTGAGGATAATTACACCTTCCACTTCACACCACTCCTTTGAAGACTGTGATATATAATCCACTGTCAGGATTTCCTAAGCCCTTCTTTATTCTTTTCAGCCTAAGTAAGGCTTTACTATGGACCCAAACCCCATGATTAACATCACCTCCTGTCATTGTTGTCCTGATTTCTGGAAGAAAACTGTCATCTCAGATAGTCACGCAAAAGCACAAGATCACTAAAATATTGCAGAAAACACACCCATTCCTGAATAAAACTTGAAATTAAGAATATCTTCCAATATAATAATGCCTCTAGTTTTCAGTTCAAGGGAACTGAAACCAAAGAAAGTGAACTAAAAATTAAATAATTGTATGAAATTACCTGAAAACATATAACTAAATTTGTTGTCTCTTTCCACCTGAATTTTTATATTTTAAAAATTATTTGTTTACCTTCTAATCATACACATCCATACTGATATTTATGCTTCATTAATGGTATGGAATGGTTAAGTCTCAAAAATGTTATGCTTTTTTTTTATTATGGAACACATACAAGTTTGAGGATTGATCATCTTTTCCATCTATATTTGATTATGGATGCCTATGCTATAAAACAAAGAGAAAAACCATGATGCTTTTTCAGGCCAGTAGGATTCATTGTCAAAAAGTTAATTCTATGCGTTTTAAAGCAATGGGGAGCATTTCAGACTTCTATCTTTAAAACTTTAATTTTGTACATTTAGTGGCCACAAGAAAATAAAAAGTTTCCATTAGTAACTTTTAAGAGAGTAGAAAGCATTGAGTGTCACACGTATGCTGAAATCCTCCAATTCAGTGACTCAAAAGCCTCCCTTCCTTAAGGCTGCTCTAAACAGCTCTTCTCCATTTATTACCTAGCTCAGATTACACCAAAGCACAGTGCAAAGGCCAGGGGAACATCACAATTTCACCCATATTTTCTAGCATCTGTACTTTTTTCCCAGGTGTTGCTAGAGAGGCAAAACCACTCTGACCTTAAGGTCAAATCACAGGGCACTGAGGTGTTGGCAGAACAGAAGGAGCTCAAATAACCATCATTTGCACATATGGACCAAGCAGGACTGCAGCACAGGCATTTCATTTTCCACAGGGAATTTGGAAAAGTGTCAAATATGTGCCCAACACATCTCTATCTGTTCTCTGCTGCTCACTTAAAGCTAGATTTTATTCCATGTATTGCTTTTCAATAAGCAGTGGAACTATTTTAATCAGTTACACAAGGAGTAAAAACAACTGGCCTAAACCCTACCTTTACACTGTGTTGCTTACTGATCTCAAGCTTTGTTTAAGATTATGGACAGAGACAATACCTCTAAATCTCTCTAAATTGGAGCCCTGGGATAAATCTATTTCTCGCTGTACGAATTTGTAATTTGGCACAGGCAATAAAACAGCTTTGTGCAGATGCCTCTAAAAATCTGTGCCATGTGTAATGTCCTGATTTCAAACCTCTGAAGTAACTGGCAGTGCTCTTATGAATTATTTCAGTATCCTGAGGTCTCTGTAAGATGTTACAGAGTATCTTGGTTTCACTGAGCAGTTACCTTAGTCCATCATCTGCTGGCATCTCTTTCACACATGCTTAATTTAAAAATTGTGAAGCAACTTTAAAAAACCTAAAAGTAACAAACAAATAAGCAAACCAACCACTAAAAAGCCAAAACAAAATTGTCCAAGTTACTCTGACTTCCAACCATCTCTGCAGTGAAGGTCTCAAGCTAAGTTGGTGCAGTGACACTGCATTTGCTATGGCACCAGAGTATCAGCCATCTGCATTGATAGCAAGGTTAAATTCCAATGTCAAGACAACTGCAAGGAATCCATGTGCCATCCAGGAGAGTTTCTGAATCACTAGTGAAACAGAAAGTAGTAGATTTTTTTTTTCTTTTTTCTTTTTTTTTTTTTTTTTACCAAAAGCCACAAACTGCTTGTAATATATTGCACATGACAAGGCATAATCCACTCTCTGCACTAAATGTGTCGTGGAGTAATGTCATGGAATGCAGGGATTTTGAGTGAGCATTGTAAATCTCACGACATCAGGAATACTGAGCAGCACTAATATCTAGAAATAACTTCTTTCCTGTGTTAGGATTATTTTTGAGGTCTTTTTTCAGTTTCTTGAAATCAGCTGTCATGTTAGAACACAGAATATAAAACACTTGCAAATATTTTTCAGCACTAAAGTAAACTCTTGATATGTCTATTCAAAAACCAGCTACAGAAGAGTTTTGAATAGGAATAGAACATTTCAGTTTGACTTCAATGGCAGCTGAGCACCCAACTCCCAGAGGCTCTTCCTAACTCCCCACTACCACACCCCCCTTCCAAAGAGGCTTTGCTATTACAGGTTTTGTGCTTGATAGAATTAGAACCAGAAGTAGAATTGTATCAAACATTCTCCTGGTCAACCTGGGAATGCTATTAACAATATTCTAACAAACCCACTGAGAGTCTGCCTAAATAATACTGAGCAAAATAGTACTGTCTCAAAAAACAAGGGAAAAAAAGCATCAATATGTCTGACACAAGTGTGCACTGAAGTGCCAGAAGATCACTTAGCTCAAGTGTTCTGTTTGGCATCTTGGCAGCACACAGCAGAACAGAGAGACACCTAACAAATTTTCATTAAAGTTCTATGAACAGGAGAGTTAGGTCAGGCTGCCAGGGACCCTGTGTCAGTGCCACTGTTCCAGGAAGTGCAGAATGGAGGCACTTCTTCAAGCTGAGTCAGATTGAGTCAGTGTCTCACAGCTCTGAGCACCACTGCATGACAGATAAGTAGAATCATAGCTGCCGTCCCTGCGGCCGTGCTTTGCTATTCTGTATTTTCTACACTGTTATTTTAGGTAGCAGAATAGATGGGTTGCTGGTGCTGCTGTCTTCCATCAACCTGTACTCTTGCAATGAAGGAATCAGGTCAGCCTGCTTGCTTTCTCTCTTACATGCATAGGCACATACACAGAGGAGATTCTGCGTTTAAGGATGTTATTTTTAATTCATGTACAGCTCACCCTGTATGGAGAAGGAAGAGGGCTGTTATACAACTATCTAGGCAGCAGGGTCAGTTTCAAAGACAGCAGTTCTTGGAATGAAAGATATATAAGGCATATATCTTCACATGAATGTGTAAATAAAAGGTACCTAGAAAAAAAAAGCTGTAGATAAAGCTAGAAACCAAAGATAAGGTATAAGAAGTTGCCTTTTCCAGGTTCTGTTAGCCAAGGAGAATACAGTGGGTGTCTGGCATATTCATCAGTTCAGTGAATTCCTATGTACCCTATTGCCACCAGCAGACTAAATCACTATAAACAGTCCATGAAGCTCAGGGCAGATGCTATATTATAAGTTCCCTTAAAAAGTTGTGAACTCACAAACTACATTAAGCCACTCGGGGCAGCTCACAGAAAGATAGCAATCCCATTTTACAATCAGTGAATGCAGACAATGCCTTTTCACTATCATTCCATCCTGCTGCAGTATGACACCACATACAATGATATTAATCCTTAGTCTCTACTGCTGAGAACAACTAAAAATTCTTCTCAGATTGTAGAGGAACATTTAAGTTCCACAACAACCTCCACTGTACACTGTAGTTCTTTCTTCCTTACCTTCAGCTGCCTTGATGGTGTAGCCATTCTCTTCATTTGGTGGTACTTCCAGGACCTGCATGACCCTGTCCAGCAAACCATGGATGATCTCAAAGCCTGGGCTTTTGTTGTAATAAATAGCACATAAATGTCTGTAGTTTCTTGCCCCTACATCTGCAGAAGAAGGAAGCAATTATGTTACCTGGGAAACTTGATCAACCTTTATCAAACTTTTTCTAACCAACCTTGCCTTTTGTATCTCTTTTCTTTTGCTGTCCTGTGAGGCACTTGTGGCTGAAAGGAGAAATAAGTATGTAAAATGGCTTCTCTGACAGACTGTCATGTTGCCTGAGGAAATAAGGGAATTTCTATAACCCACTGGACTCTCACAGTTAGAAATGTAAAGGAAGATTTCAAGTACCCTGCACCTTGAGCAGGAAGGAGGGTTGTTATATACAAGGATCTCATATGCAGTGACAGGTACCAAGTGTAAAGCTAAGTGTTAAAGAAATTTAAAATAGACAAGCCAAAATGCAAATCCCCAGTAGGCATGGAGAAGCTTGTGATGCTGGTGGGAAAGCTAAGTATTTCTAGAACTCAGCTGTAGAACAACTACCAGCACAAAACAACCAGCCCACAACCTGAAATGAGTGTAATAATGTTAGCATGGTGATCTGTGAAAAGATCTTAATTCATAGAGGTTCCCAAATCACAACTGATGCTTTCTGGCATCATCTTGGACATCCCTGCAGCAAGTGATTATGAAAAATGTGCAACACTGCATAAAACCAAGAGAGTGACATAAGTATCTCCCACTCTGAACAATTCCTTAAGTCAAACCCTTGCCTTATGCCTTCTGACATTATTGATTTCAGCAAAAAATGTTTCCCCTTTTTTAAAATTTTCAGAATGAGTATGTAGTAGGATGTTGTTATACTTGTTCCTTGAGGCTACCCCACTGCAATGCACATTGTCTAGGATTAGTGGGGCTTTTGAGGCTTTACTAATCATGGGTTTCAGCATTTTGATCAAGTCAACAGGAACCAAGCTCAAAGAAACAAGAAAAGCAATGGGTTTTTCAGGTTTGAGTTAAGTAGTGAAACTTCTTCACCACAGGATTTTGTGAATGCCAGGAGTTTGCACAGCTCTGAGGAGGCAGGTGGAGTCCATAGCTGATAAATCCACTGCTTCTTAGTACAAAGAATCACATTTATGCTGGGAATTCCCTGAGCTACTCCTGGCCATAGAGCAGGGGAGCCCTCTGGCAGCATTACTCACTTGTGTACCTCAGCAGCTCTCCTGCTTGTGCCCTGACAAGCACTTTTAGCTGGAGTTACAGTCAGGGCATTAACATCTCCCACATGAGAAATTAGAGATTAAATGAAATTTACATCTTGTTTATTTGCACCAAACTAAGCATTTAGTGACCAAAAAAATCTCTCAGGAACTAAACAGGAAAGCATTTATCAAGTGACCAGAAATACACAGGTTAAAACAGACACTAAAACACAGGAGCAGAGCCTACACACAAGATGAAAGCTCAGCCTCTTTGAGACAGAAGTCATTCCAAACTTCTAGGGCAGCTACTCAGGACCACAGCTGCAAGTTCTCTCATCAGTCACTGAAAGCTGAACTTACTGTGGCAGTAAATCTGCAATTTGTTGCTCAATGGTTTTTTCCTGTCATTATAATACTGTGCAGTGTTAAATAATGCTAGAGAATCCAATCCTGAAGTTAAAATGGCAACACAGGAAAGTAAAGGCCAGAGAAGGAAAATATCAATAAATGCAGTGTCTGTTTTTGGGTCTGAGCACTCTGGCTGCTCTGCCTGTGTGTCACATGTGTCTGTTTCCCAGCTCTACTAAGACACCAACAAGTAGTGCAGTCATAGATGGTCAACAATTTATTTTCATGTTATACTGAGCAATAGAATAGAAAAAAGGTATTTTTCCTTCCCTAAGAAAGCATGTTCTTTGGACTACAGGTTCAGCAGAATGGTTTCCTTTCTTTTTATGAGTAATTAAGGTAGCAGATTTTGTGACAACTATCTGAATTTTCATTTCATTATGATTAAGATACTCAATGGTGCCTTCAGACCAGAGTTCTTAATGCAACATTTTTTATACCTCATGTTTTCAGTTTCAGGAATCTTTGGTAAAGGAAAGATTGGTTTTTTTTTTTTTTCATGTGTTGTAAATCTTACTCCTTTACAGAGTTCTATCACAACAGAGGAAGTTCATTCACCACAAGTGATAGGAAGGAAAAAAGATATTGGGAATTATAGGCAAAAGCTGGCAGATGTTAGAAATGCTTCAGTTCTTTGTAAGTCACTCAAGAGCTCTCATGTCATGCCATGAAACATTTCTAGTTTTTAAGTGAGCTTGCCAAGTATGTCAACCCAAATTATACATAAATATATATATGTGTATATATATTTTTGAGACTTCAAAGCACTTCCTGGGGATGCTGCTGAAAAACAATCCAAAGGATGGGCAGCTGCTTAGGAATATGTGAGCCAAAAAAGTGCAGAGGAAGATAAAGCAACTTTGTACACTGTTCCCTTCCAAATTAGAGTTGCTTCAGAAAAATGACCTGGTGATCTGAAAAGGGACACCTGCTCATGCAAACTTGTCTTTTAGCCTTCCAAACTATTTTCTGCAGATAACCAACAGTTCCAGACAGTTGGAAATACGCTTCAAAAAGTGGTAGCAGCTGTATTCACAGATGATGTATATTGTGCTAAATGTGTGCTGCCATAAGCTTGCCAGATTCTCCAAGATCACTGGTCAGAGGTGATTTTCTAATGGATTAATTTCTTTTGTTGTGGTGAGAGAAAGGATATTCTCTCTTAGGCCTGGTGGTAAAGAGGCTGATTTACACCCTAAACTAGTGTAACCATCCTGCAGAAGTGATTACCTAGTGCTAGAAATTACCCACACAAATGCTGTGCAACATATTCAAAATCAGCACGTTTCCTTCTACCCTGAGAAAAAACATTTTTGCTCAGATTTGGTTCCATTTAGTTATATTAAATCTGTCACACATTTTGCTAATTTAATACATCAAAACTTTCTGTCAGGTAAGTCTGAAGAGAAATCTGTTCAGTTCACCTTGGTAAGCACAAGTTCTGTGTACTTTATTAAAACCCAGTGTGTTTAAAAGAGCTAGGTTAATTCACACATGGATGACTGCAAGATGCCATTTCAAATACAGTTAATGTCAGTACTCCTTTGACCCATACTTTTGAAATTATTAATTGGGAATTCTGCATGCCAAAATCATGAAATAATAAAATTAAATTAAGTCAGTCTGATGACATAAGCCTTGTGCAGGAAATCTCATTCCATATGTGAGAGGACAACCCCACGTTTTTCAATGTTTGCCTTTCTCCACCACTCCCCTCCTCCAAATGTTTATTAGGCAAGTTTAATTTTGGAAGTCAATTTGGGGAAGACAGTAGTGATTCTAAACACAAGATTAAAATCCATTTCAGATACTTTTCAATCTGTAAGAGCTCAGTCCATGAAAGGGTTACCGAAGAGCAGACAGCACAAAGCTGCTGCCTCAGAAGTATTTCTCTGTTGCAATGATTCCCATTAAGTACACCACAAAATCATTCTTTATAAAACTGTTAAGCAGCCATCCACATAAATGAAAACTTTCAAGAGCTGCACTTGACAAACATGGAATAAAAGTAACAATTGAACTCACAAATTTTATAATGCCAGAGTAAATGTGCTCCTTAGTCCAAGATAAACAGCCCCACTCTTGGTTCTAAAGAATGCTGATACTATTCTGCCATCTGTCCCACGTTTTTTGCATTCTAGCTAACTAGAATGCCCAACAAGGAATGAGCTGCACCACCAAACTGTCTGTATTTAATAAAAAAGAGCCTACATGGTTTGCTAAAACTGCTTGTTTTGCTTGGCAAGGCTCTTTTTTCCTTCAAAAAGGAAAAAAGGTAATCTACCAATTAAATTCATCACCAAAGCAATTTACTTGCCATTTTGTTTAGGCCTTATATAAACCTTTGTTTTGCAGATTCCTGATACTTTAAACACAACCACTAAAATCTGAAACCAGACAATGAAACAACAGAACCATTGCTACCACTGAATTTAAAGTAATGTCAGCCTTTTTACTGAGGCGAAACTCCATTCACCTCCTCCTAAAAGTTGTACCTTGGGCACTCCTTTTCTCCCAGTATACTATGGAGAAAGACATGAATCAGTAAAATTTAGGCAAATTTTTAACATTTAAAAATCTGTTATTACAGTTCATTTTACTGTGATATATTTTTCCAGATAAAGGTAATTTGAAATTTTCATCATATACAGTGTAATCAGTGCAAAGTGGCCCCAAAACACGGGAAAGATTTCACTGCAGCTTTTGGAAAGTGAACAAGCTGCTTTGCCTGTTTCACATACAACAATTAAGGCTACATGGCTAAGGCAGCCATGCTTTCTTAGCACAGCTGGATGAAGTGGAAAGATAAGGATAATATTTTTATTAATGAGAGAGGAAATTTTATACTGTGGAGCTTTTTATTTGTGGATACAGTTTTTTACACAGACTTGCTCCATTCTCTACCCTGTATCTCTGCTACCAATCTCATTCTTCATATTCGTTATCAGCTTCCCAAAAAATAATTTGGGAGGACAAATACAAGCAATCCTGTTTAAAGATGATGGATAAGGCATGCATGCTGAGACACACTGACCCCAAAATCCTCCTCTGAATAACTGCATATTAATACAAAACCCCGTTGTAGTATGGAGTTACTATTATTATGGAAATGCCAGTTTTAAAGGAAATACATATTTACCTACTATTACCATTTGGTATGTAAATGTATTTCCATTATCAAAGATTCTGAGGAACCTTCTCTTCTTACCTGTATTAGGATCTTTTACTACAATGTCAGAAATCTCAAAGAGTTTGAGAGGCAAGGGCATCTTTCTGTTGGCAGCAATAGTTTTCAGCAGCCCAGGAAGGAGGGTTGTACGTGCCACCTGCAGGACAAACAGAGATGCTGCAAGTCAAATATCCTCCAAAATACCTTGTTTTCTCCTTTTTTTTTTTGTTTTGTCCATTCATAACAAGAATTTAAAAGTAGTCAAGTGCAAATACTGCACTTATCTCTTATGTTTAAGCAGCTTTGATTTAGAATTCTTAAACCTGGAAATGAACATTCTCTCCATATTCTATATACTGCATTTTCTCAAAGAGTTTATATGTGAGCCTAAGAACAGGTACCATTTCACAGGTGGCTGAGTTACAGTGCAGCATAGAATAAATATACAGAAAGTGAAAAAAAAATCCCATAAATTTACTCTCACTTATGCAAAAGGCAAATTCTAACTGCAGTTTTGGAAATATCAAGTGTTTTTTAAAATGTTATCTTTATACTATAGGAAAATGCTATGTAAAATTCGGTCACGGACACCTGAAATCTCCAGAAAATGTGTTCAAAGAACCAAGCAAGAGACAATCATACCTGTGAATGTATCTGTAAGAACAGTAACATTTCCTGTGTTCTCCATTCAAATACTTCCTTTGATTTGCACTTTAATTTGTCAAACTAGGAGAGTCTGATTCAGTAAATCTAATGTAAGAGGGGTGCCAGTGACTGTCTGCCCCTTGACTGCAGGTTAAAAGTCACCACGTGCTCAGCCACAGGTACTTCTTATGCTTGGTCATGCAGCATTTCTGTCTATTTATCCTACTTTTCTTAACCAAGGAGGAGTTCCAGCTGCACACTCAGTGTAAGATGGATCCTGCCATCATCCTGCCCTTCCCTTGCTGGCAGAGGACAGGGGATGGGGAGAGTCACTCTGAGACTCTCATCCCAGCTGCCATCTAAACTGAAAGTTCATAGTGCATCACAAGGAGCAATATTCCAAATTTTCAGGGAGACCTACAGATTTTAAAAGATTGAAGCTATTTTTGCCACAAGGAATTATCCATCTAATAATAACCTGCTTAGCAGCACTGCCACTGCAAAGGCCTGCAGTCTTGCAAGAACAGAAGTCTGAAATTGTATCTGGGTAGATGGGCTGCCATGTTTTCTCTTTTTGTTCACACTTTATTGTTTGTTGGGGGTACATTCTGTATTTCTCACTGTAATCACCATGCTAAATGATGGAAATGAACAGGTGGTAATGCTCTAATCAGGTTCCAACAGTGTCTTGCATGACTGCTTATTTGTGGTACCAGATAGAAGGTGTGCAGAAATTCTGTTCTTGAATCTCAGAGCAGCAGAAGACTATCAATATTAGAGATAATATCTAGAAGGTATTTCAAAAACTCAGAGAAATCAGATGTACTGAAGGCCTTAAAGGAAAAAAACCACAAATCACAAAATATTTATACCTCACAGACTCCTGAAACTTTTCAAAACCTCTCTAAAGGTGAGTTTATCTTTGTATTTCTTAGGCTAGAAAGAAAAAAAAGGGCCCTCTAAATTTACAGTCCTTGTAAACTAAAGAAGGCATCTTAAAAAAAAACCTGCTCTTGAAAAGAAATATAAAACCTACGGGTAAACTCTTTGGTATTTTCAGAACTGTTGAGAATACCATACTTGAGCGCCCACTTTCTTCTCTAAAGAGAAGAAGATCAAATATCTAGAAAGAAGTATTAAAATACTTCAAGAGCATCACAGAATTAAAAAACAAATCAAACCAAAAGTAATAATGATCAATATTTTAAAAAACCAACCCAAATGTTTCCTACCCAAAGCTCAGGAAATTTAGAGATTGGCAAGTCTAATAGTTCCTTCTATGCTGAATAGGTTTTCTAGGTAAGGGAGCTGATCAACCATGTGGGATTTTCTGCAATAAGGCTGCTCACTTTTGCCACATTCTGCCACACAGAGCATGGTACTTTGCTTTCTTGAAAAGCTGACAGTATTTCACACCGGAAGAGAGATTTCTCAGTGGAGTAACAGAAGATGACAGGTTCAGCACATAAATATACACAAGCTCTTTAATGCAGGAAATGTAGCTTATAGGTTATAAATTTTATTTCCTGTAGATTCCTTTCTCTCCTTTTTAAATATAGAATCCATGACAATGTTGCTTTCAAAATGTGAATGATCTCACCTGGAATTCTGCCGTTTTGGGGTTTGCTATGCGCACGGCGTTTGTGGCAGAGATGTCCGTGCGAAGTTTATCTGCAATATCTTCTTGAGAACACTGAAAATGAGACAAAAACCTGTCAAGGTCAAGGAGTTAAAATAGACAGTAAGCCAATGATGAAATTTGAAACAAAGAATGAACAATGGGATTGTAGCACTGCCCCATAATATATCTTCTCACACGTAACACTCATAATACAAATTAAGCCCTAGTCTTAAGACTAAGTAGGCAAACTGGTTTATTTACAAAGGTTAATTACTAAATAATATAAAGCTGGGTTAAGAAAAAAAGTACATGTTTATTTAGGCTTCTGTCATGGATTGTTGTCATTTATTTTAAAAACAGGCTCAGATTCTGCACCCTGACTTGCAGTGGGTGAAGTATTTTATTCTGAAAATAGCACTTGTAGAGGGACTGGTATCTGTTCTTCCAAAGAAAGTAAAACAATCCCTTGAGGGACACTTAGATAAAGTACAGCACACAGTGTTTTCCACAGTGTCTGTGAAAAACAGCTCATGTTGCCAAGCCTTCAATTTTCAGAGCTGCATAAGATTCTTGTAGTTTGTACAATTTTTGGGGTTGAAGTTTTTTAAAGCCTATATTCTATAGGTGTATTTTTAAGCTGGTCAGTAACACAATATGCATTCACTTTATCAGGCTCAGCCAATGTCTGTGCACATACTGCAATAGATGCTACTTCTAAGATCCACACTTCAGATTTCCAGAATTTATAGCTTTATTAGAGTAATAAAGAATCCAGTAGCAGACTAGGCATGTAATTGAGGATTTGCTTGTGTACTGCAGTCTCCCAGAAGTGTTCCCTTTGCACTGGCAGCACTCACAAAGTGTGTTGATAGACCAACTGTGAGAAAAATGAGCAGATGATACCATCTGAAAAAGTGGATTATTGAATAATCACTTTAAAAATTCAAAATAACACAAGGAATGCTGAACTTAGGAGGAAAGAACTGTGTTAAACAGTTTTCAGATGTGTATCTAAACTACAGCATGTTATTGTGATTTAACTAAATGCATTCTGGCTAAACTGGAGATCTTCACAGAAGGCAACTTTATTGTTGTATAAGTGTAATTTGGGGCTCTAACCAAGACACAGATTGAGTGCAAAAATACCTAAGCAGTGTTTGTCATATAACAGTGGGCTACAGAATGTTGTAGTACAAATTATATCAAAATTCTCAAACTCATAAGCCTCACACTGGTGTTTTAATAGTGCTGGGGACACAGCAGACTGTGAGTTTCATCCTGCCACAGCGGAAATACAAATATGAAATGTGATACCATGACACATTGCATGACCTTCAAAAATTCTGCTGTTGTAGTTCATAAAGGTTCTCAGTTGTAGCAATGTAATATATTAAATATTCCAGACACATTACCTATTTGGTGCTGAAAAAAAATGAACTATGTGTTCAAAGAACCAAACAAGAGTGTAGCACTCAAAAATTAATAACTAATTAGGAAATATTAATTCTGGATAATACTATTAATGAATAAAGAAAAACTTTAAAAACTTGATTATATGTACTGTTTTCTCAACATGGTAGTAACCACAGGCCTGAATACCTCTGTCAGATATTAGCACTGCAGGAGGCAATACTACTTATTGTCCTGGTTACTTAAATGAGTTAATAACCAAATATTAAAACTGAAATGTATTTTTCAGAATGAGACCAAATTTTGCTTCTGAAGCTTTGTGAAATCTGAAGGTGTTAAAATTTTATTCAGTCCATTCAAATTACCAAATCTGGTTGCGATACCTGAAGTTTTCAACTACCAGAAGTGTTTTAAGAGCCTGAAATGCTGTATCTGAAAATATTTGAGTAAATTAGTAAAAAATAATCTGTGAGCAGATTACTGTCTTATCTTAAGAGGTTGTGTACTTTCAAGGATTTATACCTCTGGCCATCTAGTAAGTTTTAGCTCCAGGAAGAAGTTGAGAAGTTCCACAGAGATTTTAACAGAATATGTGATGGTAGCTCACCATATGCTAAAATGTTCACAAACTGGACGTTTAGGCAAAGGCTTTGAGCAGATCTTGCAATATTTTCAATAGCAGCCTATGCCAGTCTCCATATATGGACAGTTACCATAGACATTTGGAGGGCATAGGAGCATATTTAACCTCTTTGTTTTTAATAGCAGATCAGGTTCTCTGATCCAGTTCACAGCTAAGGGGTATGAGCAAGTGGCCATGACAAAGATGCTGTTTCCTACTGTACATTCTATTTTAGCATAACAATCCTGCTGTATAATTTCCATAGTACAACTTACGGCATCAGTTAATACCACAGTGGCACTTGCTGCTGCAGAGTCCTAATTCTTGGTCAAAGACTACTGGCATGGCTGTAACAAATAATACCTAAAACCACTGATAACAATGCTGTATTTTTTTATCTATATTTGTTATTCTATTTGTTAGTGAAATTCAAAACCCTACCTGTGGTG
This sequence comes from Irena cyanogastra, assembly GCA_013397155.1. Lineage (NCBI taxonomy): Eukaryota > Metazoa > Chordata > Aves > Passeriformes > Irenidae > Irena > Irena cyanogastra. Next base: position 1,240,249 of record VWZV01014315.1, read on the forward strand.
AAATTTACAAAGGATGTCCTCTTAGAGTCTGTGTACTCTAACTTTTTTATGGGTATTCTTAAAATAAGCTCTTTGCAGACTGAATTATCTAATGCAAGGAATCGTAGGCAAGTGACAATGCTAAAGAAAAATATAGAAACAGGTAAATCTCAATACACTGTAGGAATACTCCTGAGAAAGTACTACATTTTCATGTTGTTTTTCCAGATTATTTGAATTATGATGAATTTCACATCTGGTGACCAAAGTCTTGAGAGAGATTTGCTGTGTTACAATTTCATCCTATCAAGTTAAACCAAAACCAGTCCTTCAGCAGCTATTTCCCTCTCTACACGTAGAACTGCATACCACAGTAACAGTGATTCACTTAATTTCTCTGACCTACAAACTCACCAAATACTATATTGTGATTCCAAAGCCCTAGTAAACAATCAGCTGCCAAAACAGTACTGGATATACTGGTACATTTATACAATAACATATCCTCAGACCACCCTTTGCAGTTTTGATTGCATCACTGTTCGAACATGCAATTAAGAAAAATATGAAATCAATGTAATATACCAGGGCAAAAGTGAGTGCTTCAGTGAATCCAGCAGCTGCCAAGTCCAGTCTCAGAAGTTCTGTGAACTTATTGATGGGGAGCTAAAATGAAACAAAACAGTTTTCAGCTTCCATCTAAAGCATTTTGCTATTCCTTCTCGAGGTGATTCTGCCTGTTACACGATGGTGAATTCACTAGAGAGGGGGACTATGCTTGTGTGCTTAAAATTTTTGAAAGCATTAGCCAGCTGCCTTTAGGCTTGCCTGAGGAAATGAATCTCCCAATTAGAGATTTAATACGGGCTTCCTACTTAAACCCTGTCTTTTTTCAAGTACCAGCAACCACTGGTCTTAGACTTATTCAAATCAGTGGGGCATCTGTTTTGTATCCAATCCATGGTAAATACTTCTCAAGGCAAAGCATGTCAAAATATTTAATTCCTAGGTTCTGTTTTCCCCAAAGCCCTTCTGGCATGCAGCAGTCATTTACTGACAACAGAGCACTCATTTGAAGGGGCAATCTTACTTGATTAGCTATGGTGTACGTTTTCGGAATCACCATCTGAATGTTGTTATAACCATAAGCTATTGCTGCATCTTCTACGATATCACAGGCATGGATAATGTCTGCTCTGGTAGGAGGGATTTCAATCTCTATATGGTTCCCATTCCCTGTGACGTGTGACTTCAAACACATCCTAGTCAGCAGCTTTGCCAGGCTTGACGGAGTTTCACTGAAACAAAACAAGAGAGTGGTAACTTATGGGTTTTGCACTGTATTGACCGGCTTTGTGAAGTAATCAATGTTCTTTCTGCATTGTCTCATATCCTGAACAATCTGCAAGTGCTTTATGGACTGTACACAGACATAGCATTCAAACAGAACCAGCTCAGATTCTCACTCATGAGATGGTCATTTTCCTTTACTTCATAACAGTTGTGTGAAGCCATAAAGAATCATTCACCTTCTCTGAAAGCAGGGGACTCTGTTACAGAGTCGATCTAATTACCCAAGATAACCCCTGAATTTTTGACAAATTAAAAAAAAAATCACAAAGTCTGAACATTTTTAAAACAATGCAATAATCAATGTCTTCTAGTACCTTTGTCACGGTTAATAGAAACTATGTTTTCATTTGCAGTAACACACCTGATTCCTACTTTCTTGTTAATGTATTCAGGTTTCACCTTCTCTGTTCGATAAGCCAGCTCCTAAAAAGAAAGACAAAGATTTTAAGCACATACAGTGCCTGCCATTTCTACCTAAGAGGATTCAATCTCAGTAACCTAGCTTCTAATTGCCATACTAAAATGACACCCACAGAAGACAAATGTGGAATATCAGGCTATATTTAGCATTCTAGAGTTAACAGGATTGTTGAAAATATACTCTAGTACATGATGAAAAAGCTGTTCTTGGTTAAGCTGGAAGGGTGAATGCAGCATTAAATCCCTGTTATTGAAACTTCCGACAATTTCTGATATAAGCAAGTAACAGAGTCACTGAACATTTCCAGTGAGCAGTTCATCCTAAGCCAAAGCCCTAAAGCATACAATGGTCATGCATGAGATCTCATGGTCTTGTACAGATCACATGACTTTTAGGAGGAAAAGGAAGGGAAAGTTTCTATTTCTTTATTGGCATACAAATACCTACCAATATTTTACTTAGCAAGTGTGCAACGTATTTAAGAAAGTTATTTTGTATGTATTTATGTATTTCACATGTTTCTAAACTTCTTGATATACAAATCCTTAAAAACCATAGCATCTGAAACTTGGGGATTTTTTTCTCTATTTTATCTAGGGAAGCTGCTTTGGTTACTGCAGAGATTTCTATTTTGTTGGATATCTTTTCAGGATTCTACATCTTTCCTCTGGTGATTAAAACTGACATTGTGAAAAGAAAAAGCTAAAATGACACTAGAAAACCTCTCAGCAAAAATAAGTTTCTTTCCCTCTAAACAGTTTGTACTCTCTGGGTATATCTGATTTTATGAACTCAACCAGATCTGTGTTCAGTTACTTTCAGGAAACAGGAGGAATTGCTTTCTCTATACTTATTAAGAGAATAAAAATGTAGGACTCCATTACTGCAAACAGATCTGTCTGGGGCTCTGAACTGAACTTGAAGTCAAAATTTGCCTTTTAGGCCTTTACATAGGTAGTGTCTGCAAAGTGAGAGACTGAAAAATGCAGTATTACAAGGTTATTTTAACTGAAAGGCATTAAAGCTTCCAGATCTGATAAGTACATTATGCTGCGGCTGATTTCAGTTGTCCATAGGCTTAAGGGTGAAGGACCTCTTCCTGCATTCATTTTTCCTGATTTGGAACACGTAAGTTTTAAAAGCTTTAGACACAGATGATGACCTTTGATTGCAATCTTTATTTGTTCCTGAAAAAGTTCCTATCACAGGCCCTCTAAAGCATAATAGTGTATTTTTAACCTCATCATAATTCAATGGAGCTTCAGAATGACTTTCCTTGACAAGGAGAAGCTGGAGCTGGAGATGTTTTTCATGGGGTTAGAAGAGGTTCTGACTAACTAATACAGAGAAAGTGCCAAGCTGGGTTTTTACACTACACCTCAGAACCAGCACATGCTGCCACTGCAGGAAAAGAAAACAATGTCACTCTTACCAGACTTTGTTTAAATAAATTCCTCTCCCTAAGGACACAGAGATATCATAATGCTGTGCTTACCGGATACATGTGGGTCTTCCCATTGGGATAAACCACTTCTACTGCTTCAACACTGAGAGAGACAGAAAAATACAAGTAAAACTGGTTTTAACACATGGCCCAAATGTAATGCCTCTCTGCCTGGAGATTTATACTTACGTGAATGGCTTCTCACAATATTCACTGAACATCGTGACTATAATATCAAGAACAATTTTTGCCTACAAAGCAAACATAATAATAATAATCACATTGAAATCTGTCATCTACTTGTGTTGAAGTAGACAAAATATCTTAACAAGAAACAGAGAAAATCTCATCTTACACCCTCTTCATTCTATTCTAATTTCCTAGCAGTCTAGAATACTAGACTGAATTTTAAAAAACATTTTCCTTCTGATGCAGATATTTGTGCAAAAGCTTGAAAATCCTTGGTTTTCAAGGTTCTGAAGCCTTTGTGTATCTTTTCTAAACTCTGTTCTTTAGAAACACAGGGTTTTTATTACCATTTGGGTCTTCCTAACCTTCTGTCTAATTAGTCATTTTACTGAAGTTCAAGTGAGAATGGGGAAGCTGACGGACTGTGTTGTTTAGCAACACATTATCAAATAACCTCGTTTCCAATTTTTTTTTTCTACAGTTAATATTTTAAGAGATTAGTATAGTGGAACATAATAATGAGATTCAGATTAATTTCTCAATCCACAAAGGGATTTTTTTGATGTCTGACAGTGTAATTTCCTTCATGTAAACAGAACACTATATTTATTTTTACTATCAAGACAAGCAGTAGCAAGAAACAGTTATTTATTAGTTTGCTTAGAAGCGACTCCCCAGCATGCAAATTCATTTGTGTTGCTAACATACCATTTTGTACTAGAGTAAGTTAAAAGCAGTTTTGCTCTTAAGCATCAGGTTACACACTTTAGGAAACTATCAATGAATGCACAACCTATATTCAAGAACAGGCAATTATAGCTCCTTGCCTTTCATGCTTCAGCTTTGAGTTACAGAATTCGCATATGGAAAGACTTGAATTTAGCAATTATTTGCACGGCATCCCTGCTTGATAAAGATAACCAAGTAGAAAAATCCTTGCCTTTCTTGCCTCAGCCCAAATTTTCAGTAGAAGACAAAATGAATCTTTACAAATAGTATTCTGCCAAAACAGGAAGCCTTAGTAAATTTTACTCTTTTCTAAGCCTTTCAGATTTAGAAAAAGTGCTCAAGAAGAACAAACAGTCTCTAATTTACGTGAATTATTTTCTCATCAAGCTGACTTCGTGTCAATATAAAGATACAATAAAATCAAAATTCAGTGAAAACACAATGCTATCTATAGAGCAAGCCTGAAACTGTTTCCAGGGAATTCCACAGTCCTACAACTTTTGTATTGGAAGGTTGGCTCCATACAGTAAATGCCTTGTTGTTGTAGAGCTTTGTATTGGAGCTCTATTATCCAAAGGGAAAACAATTATATTAAAGCATATCAAAAGCAGGAAAGATTAATTTACCTTTGTAATATCTGTGCCTGTACATTCAATAAACACATTTCTGGTATTTAGCTTTATTTTTGTATGATCTCCTAAAACATGTGAAAACAAAAACATGTTAAGAAATATTAGTTTTATTGCAATAGCACTGATACTGATTAATTTTGTGTCAGAAAGATCATTGTCATCTTCCACAGCTTAAAAAGCGACTATCTCCTGCACCAACATTCACAGTTGTTGGCAGAATAGCAGCTCTTTTTATTTTTAAATTTATGAATCAAAGAAAAGGAAAAAGGCAGATCAGACAAACTGACTGGGTTATGCTTTACACTGCAAGACACAGGGATCTTCAGGTATCCTGGCACCCAGCTGGAAAAGCCAGCTAACAGAACAGTGGCCATCTGCTGTTAGCAAAGGGCTCTGCACTGCCACAGCATCCCATCTTCCCTGGGTTTAGTCTCACGTTCACATCACACATGTGATGTGTGTCATTTCTTGGGCAGAACAAATGAAATGGTTTTTAAAAAGTGATTTAGACTAATGACTATGAATAGTCATTCTGTGGTCTCCTGACACTGTCTGCTGATACCCTATAGGCTGCTCTATAGTAGTGATTTAGGTCCTAATATGGGTCCCTTCTAGGCATGAATTTGCTTTGTCTATACTGGGAGTTATGACGTGTGCACTGAAGCACATCCCTGTTGCACTCAAAAATGTTCTTGTCCAAAGTGTCTCTTTTGCAAACTGGATGTGAAGGCCTCCAGTAGATGGGTGCCGACAAAAGTGGGGTCTGTTAGTAGGCCACAAGCAATCTGCAGCTGCTGTAGAGAGATCTCATTCTGCCTGTTAGGTACAGATGGGCAGTGCACGCCTGGAGTGAACTCCATGGCTGGGAACCATGCAGGAATGGGCACACACAGTCCCAGAACCATGTGGAATCATGTCAAATCTGGCCTCTTTGTCCTTCTTGCCTTTCCTTGCACCATTCATTAGTGCAGATGCACCCCACTAGAGCCAAAGAAAGCATTAGGATATACATGGGAATTCCTGCTTCCTTTGTTTGACCCTGACTTAGCTTCTCTGCTTTAGCTTCCTATCTGACAAATGAGGTCACAGCCAGACTGGAAGTTAGGTGCACCAGAGATCTTAAGACTGAGGGATCTTGTACTCTCTCACAGCTGTGCTGTATCTCTTTGCAGATGGAATGTAGTCAGCATCTCTGGACTCACTTCAAAGCAAACACAAGCCTTCACTTCAGTGCTTGTAGATAATCCAAACAACCAATACAGATGTTTACATTGCATTATCTGTTTAAAAAGCACCTCTGACCTGGAAGCCTCTCTTAGATACCGTTCTCTACACCAGAGGCAGGTGTTAAATTTAGCTCAACCTTTTTAATTGATAAAATATAAACAATATGCAGTGCTTATACGTGGAACACCCCCAAGTTGGAATGAGCCTAACAAAGAAGGATCAGGCACAGTGGTTGACAGTAAGGTCAATTCGGAACAGTTACTGTTACCAGTCCCTGCCAGAAAGTTTGAGCTGCCTTTTAAGAAGATTTGGGTTAGCTGGATAAGGTCCTTTAGGAAGCATACATCCAAAGAGATTATCACTGCAGATTTATTGGTCAGTGTCAGGAAATTTACTGATTACTGACCTATATTTCAGTATAAAGATATACTGAGTTATCTTTAAGGAGTAACTCTTGTCATGCCATTAAATGGCTTCAGTAAGCCTGGTTCTCAAAAACCACCCATAGTTTCTTTTGGATTCAGACAAAAACCCATATTTAGAAACAATGCAAAAGAAGTCTAGACCAATTTCTTCTTTTTGAGCAATTAAAGTCTCCTGAAATCACTTAGTGTGATAGCAATAGTATCCACAAACAATTAGTTCCCATGGCTGGTACATTCCCTGCTGTGACTTCATAAAATGGAGTACAAAGTTGCAGTTACTAGTTTACAAAATAACTTCTTGCTGGATTCTTTTAGCTAAACAAAATGCTTTCCTAACAAAAATTCCTGTCAGTCACAAGAACTTTATTTAGAGTTGGGGAAGAGTACGAGAAGCTCAATGCAGAGGTTTGCAGTAGGACTTTTACACGCTTTTGATGAAGATGAGAAAAAGGAACACTAGCAGCCTGGGGAGGGAGCAAAAAAAAAATGACTACCTTTAAATTGACACAAGGAAAGAAGACTTTATGAAATTGTAAGTGAAACAATTTTAAGAAAACATAATAATCCCTATGACACATCAGCATTTCTGTCAGACACTAATTCACACACAAAACAGCAGTAACAGTACACAGCAGTCACAAACTGATCTTACCATTGATGACTGGTGGCATGGACAGAACAACCCCATTGCTGTCACAAATGACAGGATAACGTGGCTTGTTTTCAATCAGGTGCAAGTAGTGTCGAAGGTGGCTGTCAGTCTGGAGAAACAAAGCACAAACTGAATTTCACTTCAGCTCACAGATGAACTTCCATAGAGCCACAATCCTTTGGTGAGTGATTAAGGAGAATTTTGAAGGTGGGAAGGATTGGGTTAGAGTTAGGTACTTTACTAGTAAAGAGTGTCTGCTCCCAGCAGCAGGAAAAGTTTGAAATGAAAGAACTGGATTTTTGGTTTTCTTCTGAAGTGCTGAAGATTATTTAAGGATTCTCTCAAACATGTGTAGGCCATTCTATCCAAATGATATCGTTGTTCACTACAGCACACAAACACTGCCAAATATCTTTAGTCTATAGGAGCTCCTCTTAAAAGTGATAAAAATTAGCACTGTAATACTTTTAGTTATAAATTGTTGGATACTGACAGACTTATACCTAAATTTGATTACAAATTTACATTTGTTTTAATGGCGTAAGTTTGTGCTGTATCAAAAACCTAATTTCCTTTTAATCTCTCATGTTTCTGAGCTCTCTTACTCTTTAGTCAGAGATACTTGAGTACTTGTCTCTATGGTCAGTATGTGTGCTCCAGCAGAGCTGTATACTGTAATGATAAATACTATAGTTTTCAAAAGCTGACACTGGAACTCGCCCACATACAAATTGTAAAATCAGACTTGATAGGATCTTTTCCTAGCATTTGCCTGCTTTCTCAGGATGCTGAGCCAGGAGCAATGCCAGAACTAATTTGAGCCTTTTATACAGCTATGCTTGCCTAATATGCAGTTGGGTAAATAATCCAACATCTTCCCCAAGTAAACTTGTCAAATGAAGGTAACATTAAAAAATCTGGTAATATCTACCCGAAATTTTTCCTACCTTTGCACACCACATATTTATATGTAGATAAATACACATGCCTTTTACAATATTATTAAGAGCATCATGAAAAGCAATCTTAATGTTGACAAATCAGAAGTTTTCTACCAAACCCATTGTAAGAGTTGCTCTTAGCCTCAAAATACTGCAATATATCTTTCACAGACAATAAAAATAAAATATTACCATTAATTTCTCATTATAAACAAAATATGGAATGTTCACTGGCTGTTAAGCTACAGAAGATAACTGTATTTTATTTGTAAGAAAAACTTCTAATAACAAGGATATGAGAGATATTTAGCCTTGGAAATTTATTTTCCTCATTTAGTGCAACAAGTCTGAAAAATGACACTTACCCTATACAGATCCATGATTTGTGAGGCTGTGTACTCCTGGGATTGACTCAAGGGCTTAAATTTAATTTCAGAAGGTGCTTTGGCTGTATAAGTAAATGGACCAGTAATGGTGTCCAAGTCATGGGTACCTATTGCTACTAATGCTCTTTTCCTAGAAATAAAGAAGGCAAAATAATGTTTTTACCAGTAATATTTGGAGTTTCTTAGAGTATGATGCTCTATACTTCTATGCATTCACAGACCTTACTGAAAAAGCAGAAGGATAATTTTGAGAAGCCTAGAAATGATTTGATTAATAACATTTTAATAAATACTACTATGAATAGCAACCGAACTATCAAGGCAAATCCAATGGGAATGTTGCTGAACACTTCTGTCTCAACTGTTGAATGAACTATTTATGAGCTATTTATGTTGAACAACATTGGCAGCAGAGAAGAACAGACAAGGAAATAAGAAGGATCAAGAGAGCTCCTATAGAAGATTTTCCTTGGCACAACCATAATGTCTCTCTGCAATAGGGATGTGCAGTTTTAACATGTGATAAAATCATACACACAGACACTATACACTACTTTAAATTTAAGCACTAACCTGCAAATATTTTGGTGTAGTTTCTCTTGGAGGTCGATGAAGCTGTCATAGCGGTCCTTGGTAAAAGTTATATTCCGGAGGACGGCAGCTACGGCGTGGGGCCGGATCTGGGCAGTCTGCAATTTACAACAGCAGCATGCAGATTGCAAGAGATTCGACTTGAGCTGCATCTGAAACTTTGATTTCATCGGCTACTAGGTTCACCCAAAACAATTTATCTATTGTTCCTCCCCCTCCTCATTCCTAGGAATAGATCACGACAAGTAGAGATATTTAAACATCTTTAGCTCTTGTTCTGCAAATAAGACTTCCAGTCTCACTGCTCTTACAAAATCATACTGATATGGATTTTGCTGCTTCAGCAACTCTCAATACATTTACAAAGGTGCAGTAAACACTTTTACCTGTTCAGTGATAATCAGCTTCTGACCTTCACCCTCAGCTGGTATTATCTTTTCAAACCTAGGGAGATTTATCCTAAAACAAAAACAGAAGTAAGTCTGTAGCTGAAATGTGGAAAACTCTAGAAATGTAGCAGCAATTGTATGTAGAAAACTTTCTTGGTAATGTTTCTTGGCATGTAATTAGCTAAATGTGCAAAACTTGTTTTTTATGGGATGGTCAACAGATTACTGAACTAGAAAGGAAGAACTCAGCAAGATAAAGTCGTTGCAGAAAAGGGAAATAAATTATTTGTTTTGGTATTTATTACAAAGGATCACAAGGAAGTTTCCCTGCAGGAGTTCTTTACAGAGGATAAGTCTCAAATGGAACACCAATTGAAAACTGTTTAGAACAGATACAAAACCCAATAACATTCTAGTCTAGTCTTTTTGAGTTATGCAATAGATCCTCTCCAGAGGAACATCTGATGAATCTGATCTATACACATAATCACACCCCAAATGCAAGCAAGTAGGAAGTTTTGTTTACTGACCAGAAACAGACCCATATTTCAACAAATAATAAACAGCAGAGAAATCTCACAACTCTGCCCTACCTTTCCTTAAAGACCTGCAGTCCTCGGACCAACCCTTCCAGGCAAAGCAGATCATAGCGGTTGGCAGGAACATCAATTTTATAGAGAACGACATCAGATGCACCCTTTGCCTTTTCTTCACCTTTCTCTTTACTTATAATGTCCTTCTCAGATGTCTGAAATTAAGCAAAAATGCTGTTTTAACCTGATATATCTTAACATTGTCAGCAGCATGATAGTGATATGATAAGACAAACTGTACTAATTAGAAGTTTAACACTGTAATTTGCATTTATACAGCAAGTGGACACACCAAATACAAGAAATGACATAAAACCTCGAATTCAGAAACTGTAAAGCAGTGTACCAAAAGAAAAATTCAGTATTGAAATTTTAATTTTAAGAAAAAATATTATACAATCAAGAACCTCCAGGCTGTCAGACCCCAGCAGAGATCTGAGACCTTATTTTTGGCAATAGATTGGCAAATGACTTGTCATAATCAAATTTATTCTGAAATAAAGCATAACATATGATGTTCAGACATCTTTTGATAAACGTCATTAAAATGCCAATGAATTAAAATTAAATGGCAGAACCAAAACAGATCTACTTGAACAAGATTTGCATGGATAGAGTCATCAGGGCTAGCAAATCTCCACAAATACAGAATCTAAATCCAAATGTTGACTATAAATTAGTTACAATTCAGGTAACAATGTCCAGGACAAATACATTTTTTGTGGATATTGCACAGATGACTGCATAGCAAACAAAGCCAAGCAGATCTTGTAAAATATGATCAATACATGCTCTGTGGCCATATTTATGCTGCTAAATAAAACAGTGCCTGAGACTGAAGATCAAGCAGCACAGAGTGCTGACCTCCAGAAAGTATTGCAATATGCCATCTTGGAGTCTCTTGCTTCCAAAGCAGTAACTTTGGTAAGTCTGAGGGGTTTTTTCCAGATTCAAAACATCCGAGTTAATACAGTCCATTACAACATTGTAACAGGGGATATGCTGGAAACAATGCTATACAAACTCTTACCAAAAAGCAATGCTGTCAATATGCAACATCTACTCAAAAAGCAACAAATGAAAACATTACTTACTATTTCATCAAGCTCCAAACCAAACTCAAAGCAAAGCTCATCAAATTCTTCATCCGCTGTGAAGGAAGAGGGTGAATTTTGGTTAATAAGCAGACCTCAGACCTAATTTTTGTGTGTGTGTTTGGAATGTTTTCAAGCAAGATAACAAATGCTGTTTTGGAAAAAAATAAAGGTAAAAGTAATTTAAAGAATTTTTCTTATATTTGCATCTGAATAGCAGCTTCTTTAGTACATATTTGATTTATTGACGTGGTATTCTGAAAGTCACAAGGGAGGACTTCTGATCTTTGCTGCTCAGCCAAGAGCTCCTCAGCCAAGTCTGTCAGAGCAACTCTGGCCTGAACAGGTAATGAATCAGAAGGGAATAACTGGGCAGCTTCTGTCAAGTGCTCCTGTTCTGATCAGACAGGTTGTTCTACAAAAGTTGCATCAACTGCGTTGTTAACATGTGAGTTACACAGCCCTGTTCTGACAATGCAGATCTGCACCAGGCTCTATGAAGAGCCACAGCTTCTGTCTGGTCTAAACCACTGCATGTCCTGAATGCTCCTTCAGCCGAGCAATTCTTAAATCTGCTTCCTGAGCCAGGAAGGAAGGACTGAATAAACCCACGCTATTCACTGCTCGCTTTGCCTGCTCCCCCCTCTTCTCTCTCCTTCTTCATTTAACCAGATCCTAAAACAGACAGTGAAACTCCAACCAGAAACCGCCACGCGGAGACGCGTGGCTGCAATTTCCCGAGAGATCTGGGCTCATGGAGTGCGTGTCGGGGCAATGGGCTGAAGGGACCAGAGATAACACATGGCGGTGCTTGGCGTCCCGTGGGCTGGCGAGGAGCAGGCGACAGAGGAGCCACCGGCGCTCCGAGGCCTGAGCTTCCCCGGGAGTCCCAGTGCAGCCCCGGGACACAGGACGCAGGGGGCGCGGCCGGCGGCACCGTGCGCGATCGGGGCTCCGCTCCGGCCGGGGCGGGTAGCGGCCGAGGCGCAGCGGCGACGGCAGCCGGGCGGGCGCGGTGCTGGAGGGGCGCGTCCCGCAGCACGGCGGGGATGGCGGGCACTCACTGTAGCTCCTGCCCAGCGCCTGGAACAGCAGCTCCCGCTTCACGCTGACGGTCGGCATGGNTCCTCGGCGCTGTAACACCGCGGCCGGACCGCCGTGGGGCTGCTCCGATCCCGTCCTGCGCCTGGGGAGGGAGCGGGCGCCGCGCCGAGCCCCGGCAGCGCGGCGGGCAGCTACGGCGGTGACATCAGTCCGCGCCGGGACCCCGCGCTGTCGCCGGCGCTGGGCGGGAGGGGAGGCCCGTGTGAGACCGCGAGTGCCGGCGGTGCCGCTGTCCTCGTCCCCGCGTGGGGACCGCAAGTGGCAGCGCTGTCCCTGTCCCCGCGGGGATGGTGAATCCCGGCGATGCCGCCGTCCCCATGGAGAAGGGGGGGTCAGCTGGGGCAACGCTTTGCAAGTTTCAGGGGGTGGTTTCTTTTTCGCCCCGAAGTTTTATTTTGACGATTTCTGTCACGGACACGCCGGGCAAAGCGCCGCGGGTGGGAGGAGGCTGTGCGTGTGCTGGTGTAATTAAAAACGAAACGCTTGACGCCAAACACTGCAGGAACTCTTAAGTCCTGGGTCAGCTCCATAAGCTCTTTAATGGTAAGAGCCTTAAGCACGCCCCGGAGTGCCGGCTCTCCGGCCGCTCCTAGGGGAAGCCCGCCCGGCCCGCCAGGGCAGCGCAGGTGCTGGGCGTGCGGGCGCACCTGGGTCCGCAGGCGCGGGGCTCGCCCCGGCAGAGCCGCGGTGCCTCCGCCCGGTGCCGCTCATGCGGAGCGGTAGCAGGCACGGCGCTCCGGGCAGGGGGAGCCCGCGGGAGGAGGGGGTGTAGCAGCTGCCAGCCTCCGCAGCCGTGCCCGGGCTCTGCCCGCTCCTGCTCCAGGATCAGGTTTCCCGCGTCCGGGGCGGGCGGCACCGCCTCCCCGTCC